>VYZV01026444.1:101368-115020 GCA_013401275.1 Pandion haliaetus | reverse complement strand
TAAAATAAAGCTAGGTCAAAGACCCAATATCACTCCAACTATGGATTCAGCTGTGAGGAATCTGTAATAAAATAATGTTACCAAATTTTAAGCATTCAAATGTTCTTAAAAATCTCACTAGGAAATAAAAAGGAACCTTTGCTGAGGACTTTTGCTGAAAACCTACATAATCCTTTCAAATGCTGTAGGGATTTTGAGTCAGAGCTCTGCCAGACTCTTAGTTAATAGTAGGTTTGACAAAATTCTGCATATTCCTATTCAAGAGTTGGATGTTGACATCAACTTTTCAAAACTGTTTCAAGCCAAATATTAAACTCATAAACAAAGCCATTTCAAAAATATGCTTGCCTTTGAATGGCCTCTGTGTGTGTATATGTAGATTGATTACAGGTGTATATGTACCTTTTTACAGGTTATCTGCTGGCAACTTCAAGCAAAATGTGCATTAATTTCTCAAACTGAAAATTAACCTATGCGCTTTCTGTTAAATATGTACAAACAGAAGAAAATAGGTTTTCATAACTTCTTCTCGAAATCAATCTATAAACTGAACCAAATGTAGATAAGGAGCAAAAGATGTGAGTTCACTACTTCTTTTGGTCTGCTGTATTTTAAAGTACTCTAAGGAACAAATTGTCTTGTGTTTCCATGCTAATAGGACATGCTAATCACTGGAGAAGGTGATTCTGGTTTTGTTCAGGGTTTATGAATATAAAGGGTTATTACTGGAAATGGCTCATTTACTCTGTATGTGCCTCAGACAGAAAGTCTGAGTCCTCTGAAGCTTTTGTAAATACACATTGCAGAATCTTCCCAGACTGAGATGTTTGCCTGTTTGTAGTTGGCTAATCCAGAAGTGGTTCCCTGATAAGGTTAATGCCCAGTTAATTGCTCCTAGCTTTGACATACAGTTTAATTGCTACTTGGCCAACATATGTTTGTTGCTTACTCTGTCTAGAATTCTAGCGCATGTAGTGATGCAAACCATGGACTGGTGGAGGGCAAACAAAATAAATACAGTATTTTTATGTTCTTTTAATTCAGGGCCAAGTGGATTTGGATGAAGTGTTTATTTAGTTTGCTGGCTGCTTCAGATGCTGTGGCATATTGATTCCTTTTATTACTAGCAGCCATTTCACCTGACCTCTCTCAGATCCAGTATTTTAAAAGCCATAAATTTTAACTTTCCTTATGAGCAAGGACTGAAATGCTGTGAAAGCCTTTTTATTAGCAGAGCTTTGCCTTACTCATGTTCATGTGTCACCCATGGCAACAATATTTAGAGCATCTTAAATTAGAGTGGCTGTTGGGCAGTTTGGTGGGGTTAGCAATAGAGAGAGCTCATAAATATCTCAAGCATGTAGGATTCACTGATCAGAGTGTGGGCAGGTGTACAAAAGCAATGCCATTGTTAGCAAAAGGTGTCCTTTTTCCAGGTTATTTTGTTAAAAAACTACCTTTTTTTTCCTTAGTCTTAATGTTCACAAATAAAGAAAAGCACACACAAAGGAAGTGTTTTATATAATTTATTTTTTAATTGCAAGTTAAATAGCTGAAATTGAAATGTATTTTTCTTTGTTGCCTTGGCTTGGCTTTTCTTTTATAATAATAATCTTCCATATTTTTGTAATAGCCTAAATTAATCCCTGAATGATGCTTAAAGCAATCTTTAACATGCAACTTATATGAGTGTTTGTAAAAATGTGTCCCAGCCAAAACTTGATGCATAAAAAGGATGGACCACTTTTTAAAAAAGAAAATAATTGTGAATAAAATGGTTGATGTGAGATAATTTCTTTCTGCATTCACATGTCAAGAACTCAAAAAAAGCTTTGAGTTAGTGAAGAAAGCAGAAAGCTTAATATGAACTTTTTGTATCCTTTTAATTTGTTACTTGTATTTTAAATTAGTCATTTTTAAAAATATGATTTGAGGCTTGTTGACTAAGATTATGTAATAATTCAGCAGGTTATTTTAAAATAGCCTTAAGGTTTAACGAAATAGATCATAACCATGAATTTAACGTAAGTATTGGCTTGCTTTCTTCTGTTCTGCTACTGAAGAAGTTTCTTCCTCTGCCCCATAGGTCAAAGGTAACACTCTAGATGTTAGCCTCATACCATTAAAAGTGACTTTGTTTAAATATTAGTGCAGGGACTCTCACTTTGTGTTAAACTTTGGCCTGGGAACAAAAATGTTGGTTTAGTTTGAGAAGTGTAATTTATATCAATTAATCTCAGAAGACATCACATTTCCCAATCTTTTAAAGCTGGATTGAAATGTTTGACCTTATCAGAGGGTGGGTGTGGAAGTAGAAGTAAAGCAATCACAGGGCGCTGGAATTTTTTTTACTACTACTCAATTCCAGACTGATCAATTTACAAGGTGCCTGAAATCACTGGGGAATCATATTTTCTCAAAACTTGACTTTTTCCTGTCTGCATTGCTTTTCCTATGGCTGTTTTCCTCTAGCAGGTTGTAACAGCTGTATCTAAAATCAATTTGATATGCATAAATATCCTTGAGGAGAAAGCTCCTGCTTTGTAGAAGGTCAGGTAGCTTAATTTATACTAGGACCTGTTTGAAGGGTAAGTGCTTCAGTTTGCACCAACTAGAGAGAGAACACTAGCTTGCTGGAGGAGTAGGGATTTAAATGCCTAGGAAAACTTTTCACTGGATGCAGAGCTATACTGTGAAGTGGAAGGCTATGTGAGAGGTTAAACTTGTGTAAACAAATGGAGAAAACTAATTATTTCAACAGATAACACTAGACATTCTTTTATGCAAACACAGGTTTGGCTACATTTTGTCCAACATTCAGCACTAACCTAGCAAATACACATGCCATTTCTCTGAGTGCTTTTGTTTGAACCTCTTTCTTCTTTTGCTCCTAGTTCTTGGCTTTAATATTGTTGCACTGTGAAACTTAATAGCATTTTTGAGATGTTTAATGCTGTACATATTATTCTTTTTGAAATATTAACACGTTCTTCTGCAATGTTGTTAGTAATAAGGCTATAGAAAACAATGACACCAGCATACGTTTCCAAGATGACAGTAGTGCATTTTTGCCTCTTGCCTAATGGCTGCCTTATTCAAAGCCTTTCCTCTTCAGTTGGCTACAGCTTAGAGTACCTTCTTGCTACAAATTGTGAACTGCCATTATTCGGAGTTGAAATTGCAGTTTGTGCAAATACGGGCTAAATTGCAATCATTATATGTAGTAAAATAGATTGAAATCTCTGTAAATCTGAAGACTGTAGCTGGCTCTTTTAATCAAAGAACTTGTTAAATTCTCCCATGCTTTGATTTCTCTTTCTTAGAATTTTTTTTTTTCTCCGTCAGGTGTGGGGTTGTTCTGTGTTCAGTATTCCTGCTTCTAATTTGGAATGCTTGGTTTGAGGTATAAAATAAGCAAAACGATACATGCTGTCTTTAATATGTGAGTGCAAGATAGTGTTTTTTCTCTTGCTTTATATCAAGCCCTTCATAATCTTTTCTATGCTACGTGTATAAACTAGTATTGAAGAAAAGGCTGCAGTATGATATAAGGTTATTCTACAAAAATTAAGCTCTTCATTTGAAAATGACGTAATGATTTTCAAATTCCTCCTTGCTAAATCATCTGCATTGAATCAACTGATGATTGAAGAAGTATCTGAATATAAAAATATGAGAGAAAAAAAATCCTTTGCAGTTGTGCGTACTGTGAATCCTACCAGAAATAAATGAAACCACACTGAACAAAATGGTTCAGAAAGAATTAAATATGAATTAATTTAAGTTATGATATGATGTTGCAACCCTGTAGGTAAGAACCGTGTCTGTCTACCTACTCTCTGATGTTTATGGCACGTGGAGATCAGTAATAATGACAAATGTTTTATCTTTTGACCTTACGCTTATTAAAAGACACTCACAGTTTTCACTTTATACACCAGTTTATTTAGAGGTAAATTTCCAAAAGGAGCTAAAGGGAGAGTAAAGCAGTCAAGTCTTACTGTCTCTTGTCTTTTGTATCTTTGGACATCTTTCACTTGGGTAACAAACTTGGTTCATTCTCATACAAAAGGTTTCCCTACAGCAGGGATCTATTTTGACTAAATTTTGCTGAGGGGGCTGTTGTACCAGCCTGATAACTATATCATTTGATTCTGTACAACAGAAATCCTGCTTTTTCCTTTCTGAACAAAAGTTGGGGTGTTTCTGAAACCATACTTGCTATCCTTACCTCTGCAGGGGCAATGTAAGGATAGCAATACATTAATTTGTGTCAAAAACCCAAACATGTATGTGATCAGTGAATTGATTGTATTTTGAAAATCATGGGAACATATATGTATCAAAAGACATTTTAAACATGCCCCAGTTCCTTTAGGGAAGAGATAACTATAGAGCAAGCAGTTAGATCACTTAGGTTGGGGTAGGTCCGAGTTCCGTGAGGTTAAGTTGGGCATCGTGAATGTTACCCAAGGTGGATGTCTAAAGCAGAACAGGCACTGGGCTGTAGCTGCTTCCTGAGAAGCTGTTGGCATATCTCACTCCAAGTCCTACCACAACAGAAGTCAGCCATGGTGTTTCATGGACAAACGGTTGTTTGCCTGCTAAAAGCACATGCTATCTCCACCATCCCAGTACCCACAGGATAGAAGACGCATTGTTTTCATAACCGTTTTCCCTAGTAACACATGCATGTCCATCATGTGCAATGCAGTAGGAACCAGGAACATGTGTGTTTAGGGCTCTGGTAAATACAGAGCCAGACTATTTATAATCTATTACAACTTTGTGTTTATTCTAGTTTCTCAGTCGCAGTGACACTTTCTCTTCTTTTTTTTTCTTCATAACTGGTTTTTACCTCACTATATCTTTCAAAATGTAAACCTAAATTAGTTTAGTTCACACAGATAGGTTCCTCTGAATATTGTCCTTTAGGCATATTCTTATAGTTTTGGTTTTCAAGAAGAATCATTATCTCAAAAGTAAAATTAATGATAAATATATAAAATGTTTACTGTTTAGGGTGTCTTAGGAGTTGTATTTCATTTAGAATGGCAGTGATTCATCACTTCTCTTCAGTTCCACTCTCTCTACACGTGCCTTTGCAGTGGCTTGCATTGCCCACAATGTTGGGTCATTTGTTTTCCTTTGATTTTCAGGGCTGACAACTCGCTTTTGGCATGTTTCCTTCTGCTGGGCTATAAAAAAAGAAAGGAGTGTGCAGATGTGGGAAAAAGAGAAGCCTGGAAATACCTGAAACTAATAATAATAGTAATAAAAGAACAGAAAGCAGGTTTGCTTTTACTAGTACATTAAGAAAAAAGATCTGTGGTAGCCATGTTGGCATTGAGCAGAAAATTAAGGTTTGTGTAATACTATCTTTCAGTTAAAGTATGATCATTACAGATATCATCTAGGAACCAGCAACTTGGTTTCAGCCAGTCATAGGCAGGTACTGATGTCAGTTGTTGTTTTCTCTCATAAATTCATTGGAAATGCATAAAGTAATTAACCATTTAAAAAAAAAAAAAAAAAGGGGGATGCTTCAGTTGACTCTTTATCATTGTACAACAAGAAGCAGTAAAATGAGGGCTCAAGAATTTAAAATCCATAAAAAGAAACATTTTTACACAGTGAACAGTGAAATCTCTCATAGCCAAACTATATTTTTGTATTAAAAATCTGGGTAGAGCTAGATGGGGACGCACATACACACACCACGCACCAGAAATAACTTGTAAAAGGTGAGAGGGGTTTTTTGTTATTTGTTGGGTTTTGGTTTTTTTACCCATGAGGAAATATTCATGTTTTCAGGCCTGCAGCAGACCAGAAATGCAAAAGGTACTTGGGGGGGGACAGGAGAGAGAAGTGCAGCTAGTTGGGATTTGGTACTTGTTCACTACAGAGTCTTGTGCATTTCTCTGTAAAGCATCCAGTAATAGATGCTGGCTGTAAAAGGAAGGGGCTGGTCATCCTGCTTCGGGAAGCTCCTTAGCTCCCGTATCTTTACTTGTGCACTAAGGTGTGATTGCTGCAGCCTTACAATGAAAGAAAAAAGGAATAAAAGCTGAATCGCAAAAATACTAAGTTCTCACCGAAAACCCTGGAGAGAATGTTCAAGGATGTAAACTCTTTGACTGAATGTTCCCTTTCTTAATGAGGTTGCATTGCTACTACTGTCATCAGTAAGAAAAAAATTCAGTTATTTTTCACCTGGGTTCAGATGCTTCCTCATGGGTGGATTTTGATGGTAATAGTGAGAAACTTCCAATGTTGCCAGTGAAATTTCAGACTAAATTATTACAGTCTTAGAAAGGGGCAACTAAAAGCTTAATACTGATCTGTGACTAAAGGTTCTCGGTAAGTTTTTGAATAATGAGGGCGCCTTTTAAATGTTAGAACATGGTAAGATCACAGATGAAATTTAACTTTCTTTGCCAGTGAGGGAGAAACACAGTTAAACGTTGCCATTTTATGCTGTCCTTTAAGGTAACACATTATTTTTTCATGGTAGGCAATGAAGTGACCACAAGCCAATTCTATTTCTTTTCAGAGCAGTAGAAGAAAAAAAATCAGTTTCCAAGGTAGTGGTGTTGTGAATTTACTTGGTAGCTAGAGTTCTCCGTTTAGTTTCTTTTTCCCTCTTTTTAGTGGCAAACTGAAAATACTACATGAAAGATATCAAAAACCAGGAAGTTATTGCTAGTTATTACTAAAATTAATTCATCAGGGGGACTTTAATGTTAGGACAAAATAGCAAAATAAAGACTATTTATACAGAAAGAAGCATACTTTGCCAGTATTGGACAAAGAACCTTCTCTTGGTGACCCTGACTGAACTATATAGTATGTGACCAGGTGCCTAAAAACTGCATCACAGTGTGCGCAGGGGAAACTGCAACAAGGTTGAGCAGACAGCTTGCTTTCTGGTACATGTGACATTTGAGTGTGTCACTCCAAACCTTAGATGTTGGCTTGGATTTTTTAGGAAGGGCCTTCATATGTGAAGCATGATCTTCCAGTCTGACTAATTGGCTTAGCTTTATAGAATCACAGAATCATTTAGGTTGGAAAAGATCTTTAAGATCATTGAGTCCAACCACCAACCATGCCCACTAAACCATGTCCTGAAGTGCCTTGTCTACACGCTTTTTGAATACCTCCAGGGATGGTGACTCCACCACTTCCCCGGGCAGCGTGGTCCAATGCCTGACAACCCTTTCAGTCAAGAAATTTTTCCTAATAATCCAACCTAAACCTCCCCTGCCGCAACTTGAGGCCATCTCCTCTCGTCCTATCACTGTTACTTGATAGAAGAGACCAGCAGCCACCTCACCACAACCTCCTTTCAGGTAGTTGTAGAGAGCGAGAAGGTCTCCCCTCAGCCTCCTTTTCTCCGGACTAAACAACCCCAGTTCCCCCAGCCGCTCCTCATCAGACTTGTGCTCCAGGCCCCTCACTATATAAGACAGGCTCTAACTGGCATTTAACCTGAGACATTTTTTTTCTGATAATGCAGCTTAGGGCACTAATTTGATGTAGTACAGCTTGTACCGGGGTGTGTATATAAACACGTTTGTGCTGGCTTTTGACACAGCTGTCTCAGGTAGCCGGGTAGCTGCAGCAGCCTGGAAATCAGCATTGGCCGCAAACCTCCCCCCGCGCCCACCCCGAGCCATGGGCACTGGCCGATCCCTGCTGCCTATGGTGGCGCGGAGTGGTAACCCTTCCCTGAGACTGCACTGCCTGCTTCTGGAAGTGGGCCTGCGGCCACTGCTTCCTTGAAGATGCCGTAGTCGTCTTTAAACCTGGGAGGCTGCGCAGGCGGTGTACGGGGTGCCTGCTGCCCACAGAGGTGGGAGCCATGGCCCTTGGCATGCCTTCGCCCACCTCTGCCCGGGCAGCCTTCAGCTTAGGCTTGCAACCCAGCCTGGCTGAGCTCCGCTTTCCCTGGGCCGCTGCAGCCAGCTGTGCTCTGCCAGTTTTACCAGGGTGCCCTATCTTCTGCAGAAGCAACCCATCAGAGCTGTCTTCTGACTGCAAAACAAGAAAGCTTTTTCTCTGCTAATCAGAGTGGCTTTCACTTTGCCGCCTTTTATGGTGATTATGCTTTCCTTGGTTTTGCTCTTTCTCAGCCTGAGATAGGCACCACAGTGCCTCTTACTAATGTATGAGTTTTTAGTGATTTTCAGCACCTTTATGTTGTATGCAGGTCATTGCTCTAACCCCATTTTAGCACTTGCTAATTTGGCAATAATGGTAGTCTCCAGAATGGCAATCAGTGAACAAAAGAAGGTTGCACTGTGCGATTGAGCAACCAGGCTTCCCTTAAACTTGTTTGTCTCCAAACCCCTCTGCACACACCTCACCCCACCTTATTTTCAGCTACATAGCAGTCTGCAGGTAATGGAAGTGTAAATTGCTTTATGTAGGCACTACTGATGAGTCTCTGCTTGGTGCCAATTCTTAGCAATTTTCCTTTTAAGATTCACTGATCACACTGTATTAATTCAGAAATACCTGCACTCAAGGTTTGCTAAAATCACAGCATATAGTACTAACATATCTGTCTTTTCTGTGTTCCTTGAATCTCTTCAGGCATGACAGTGTATGGACATGTACATGAAGGTGTTCTGTTCTTACATTGTCCTGTTGCTTGTGTTAGTATCGCTTAGAAGTTGAAAACAAAAGCATTTGTGTTCTCAAAGACAGAAGACATTGCAAGGCAAAGTCCCTTCCTCAGTGTCTGTATGTCACATTTACTGTTCTGCCATATAAAAACTATATAGATTCTGCAAAGGCTTTTAAATTAAGCTGTGAATTTCTTCATTGATTGGTATGCATGTATTCGTTGAACTTTTTCTTCACCTATTGTACTATCATTATATTAATACTAATTAACACTAATGCAGCCACAAAATAAAGCTTTTCTAAGGTCAGATAGAGGTTTGGGAGACATGGGAAGGTATTTGCTTTTTTTTGTATGAAGTGTTTTCTTACACCTATAAACAAGGATAGAGGCAGCAACATCATTTATGTTAAGCTGTACTTTGCTGGAAATGTTTGTTTCTTGAAAAGCCTGCTGTGTGTGTTGGTATCATAGCACCAGTTTCAGCTTGAAGAAAAAGGTTGGATAAGACTGAGACAACTAATAATATCTTGTCACAGGAGAAATGTGTTTGAAAATATCAACCATTCATACAATCTGACTCATTCTAAAAACCAAAACTCTTGTTGTGTAGCAGTGTTTGGTTTTGTGAGTCTAAGGATAATGTTCTCCTTCAGACTGTTAGCAGTGTCCAGTAGGACATTGCTGTCAAAGGGGGAAGAAGCAACCCCATCCTTATCACTGGTGCAGGCTTTAAAGTGACACAGAGCGAGCCAGCTATTGCCCATCACTGTTTTCAGGTCTGTAAATGATGTGCCATTCCCTCCAAATCTGAACAGGGATATCTACTGAACTAGGTTTAACTTGATGTTATTTTTAGAACAAATTACATTGATTGCATACTATTTCAAAGGCCCCAAGTAATAAAGTACACAATTAAATGTATCTGTCTGACTAGTTTCATTTCTCTGTGTGGTTTTAGGTATAAAACCTTAACTATTTGTTTTCCAGATTCTTCTGGCAAAGATTTTGGTCCTACTCTGGGATTGAAGAAGTCCAGTTCTCTTGAGAGTCTTCAGACTGCTGTGGCTGAAGTTAGGAAGAACGAACTCCCTTTTCACAGACCCAGGCCTCACGTGGTCCGTGGTCGGGGGTGTAACGAGAGTTTCCGAGCTGCCATTGACAAGTCTTACGATGGACCTGAAGATGAAGAAGAGGGTATGTTGCTGATGGCACGTATTGCAGGAGCCACCTTTACTTAGCACTGCTGAGGGCCAACTCAATAAAGCACATAAGCAAGTGATTTAGTCCAATTGAAGTTGATCACATTTTAAAAGCTGCTTATGTCTTCCACTGAATAGAGCTGTCTTTGCAGTACCCCATCCAACCTTGACTGGGTTTAGTGTAAAGTCTTTCACTGATCTCCTTTGGGGCAGGGGTGAGTTTGGAGGATTTAGAACTCAATCCTTAAATAATTATATTTTTCAACTTCAAGAAGCAGCTGCCTTCTTCAGATTACATTAAAAATTATCTTGCTTGTTTTACAGAGTGGCCTACAATTCCCCCTTCTCCAGCCAGGAAATTTGTTTCCTGTTATAGACAAGGCAGAGTGTATTGATAGCACCCTGCTGCCCATGCTGTCACCATGAGCTTGTAGACCCCAGTCTGGAAATACTGTCTCTTTCAGCATGAAGCATAAAACTGTGCTGGGATCCTGAGCCCCCAAATAGAAACAACACAGCTGCTCTCCAACCAGACAGAGCCGTTTATCTATTTCTTGTTCAGCCATTAAAATAGACAGATTCCAGGGAGTGAATGAAATCGTTTTGTTACGTAGGTTGGTTATGTCAGTCGCCAGAATCTCTTGTTGAAGTAACCTCGCAGTGTTTGCATCCCAGTTTTCTTGAGCTGATGGAGGTTAACAAGCTAGATTTCAAATAGAATAGTGTTTTACCACATCAGGATTTTTGTATCAGGAGTAATAACTAGAAAACAAGTCACTAAAGTAACTCCGTATTTAATTTACAATAGACATCTGCTTGAATTCACTAGATATGTTTAGTCTGCTTTTTAAATTATTCAGTTAAATGAGTAAGTGTTGTGAGTCATTTGAGCGCTTTGTAGACACTCATGCTGTATTTCATGTGTTTGCATTTTGGTGGCCCTTAGCCATCCTCACTGCTTCTTTTTCATACTGTGCAGATGGTTTCTCTGATAAGAGCTCTCACTCTGGTCAAGAAGCTCAGAACATGGAATCTGCCCCTCCAGAGAACCCTGAAATAGAAGATGCAGAAACGAAAGCAAAAAAAGACAAAAAAAATAGAGAAAAAGAGAAGAAAAAGGAAAAGGGCAAATCTAAAATCAAAGAGAAGAAAAGGAAGGAAGAAAATGAAGATACAGAAAAGAAAAAGAAGAAAGGTTTTGGTGTCATGTTGAGGTATGGCATTTTACAAAGCAGAACAGCCACCCGTTCTCATTATAACATAGGAAACGACTGATACTCTCATAAAGTAGTGGAAAAATTATTTCACTTGGACTCAAAATAATGTTTATGTTATTTAAAAAGAAAGCAGTTTATACTTTTATACCAAACTTGTAGCTGAGGCAGAAGACATTTGGCAGACAAAATGTCTTTTTGTGCCTTTGAAATTCATTCCCATATGTCAGAAAAGATTCAAGGTTTCAGGCTAAAAACAAACGTGTGTCAGTGGGGGAGGCTTTGTGGGGAATATTTCTGGGTAATACATGACCCACTCCCATGCTCAGACCTTTGCCTTCCCTTCCCTTGCTTATCTGCTTCCTTCACAAGCTTTGGGGAGAGTGTTACTGTAAACAGTCTAGTAACACTTGGGGTTGCTGAAAACCACTAGCTGTGATAAAATCTTTGCTTCACGGCTTCAGCCATTGCCTGCAGTGGACAAAAGCTCACCATCCTTCCTGCGCAGCATGCAAATGTTTGGATTTCTTCTGTGGCTATTGGTTGGTTTTGCATCTCTGGAATCATCAGAGATTAGACAAAGCTCTTCAGGCCATTTCTTTGCTATTGCTGGAGCCTTTAGTATGGTAGGCACTCTGGTTGCTATCACCCCTGCCTCTGGTACCTGTTTACCCTATTGAGGATTTAAGTGTTTCCATTTAAGTAGATCTTTGCAATTAATATAGGGTGTGTGAATGAAACTTAATGGTCTCCTGGAGGAGATGAGAGTGTATGATTGTGCGGTTACTTGCGGCACTGAATGCTTAATGTTTGCTTTAGGAGGCTATTGGTGTTCCTCAGCATGCTGTGTTGTAGACAAGCTGGATACATAAAAAAGCCACAATCATTGCTTAGGCAAAGATGCATTTAACCAGTAATCTAAGAAATTCAGCTGCAAGATCATTCACTTACAGTGATATTCATTAGGACAGTGATATATGAACTTGCATTGCAGCTTTCTGTTGATATGTCCTCTGGAGTCAAATGGCTTCTCTTACATTGTCGTGGAAGGTTTTAGCTGACTTTCTTCCATGTATCGTCAATAGGAATCTTCAAAATTGTCCTATCAGCTTTTGAACACTGTAGAGATACTGTCAGAAATAATACAGGAAAGCTTATGTGCCAAATTTGCATGATTTCAGCAGTTGTTAGTGTTCATAAGATGAAAGTGTGTGTATATATGAGTCTGCATTCAAATGGGGCTCTTCAGGAATGCTGAGGAGGCACATACACCTGTGCATTGCGTGTGCATTTGTGTTCATACTCTTTAAAGCAATAGGGCTTAACATGGAACAGTAGTCAAAACACTGAATAATTAGGAGGGTGACTTCAACAACTCTCCTGTGTATCTTAAGATTTATGTCTATTTTCATTCACCTTTTTAACTCTTTGGCATGAACAGGGCTGTTGGAAGAGGAGGGGAGTGATACAGGGGTCTGACAAAAGCATAAGTATTCTGTTTCATGTATCACTGGGAGGTTTGAAGTTTGAAGTGCAAAGGCTTACTTACGGCAGTGTGATGACTGAGCTAGAAAGAACATGGGATGATATCAGAATCCAAAACAAGTGATTATAGTTGATAAAAAAATCTGATAAATCAATATGCAAAGCTGGGATCAATAAGTTACCATTTTTAGTAATTCCCTTTTTCAGAATATATTTCACATTTTGGTTGTACGCAGGCTTTATACATCTGTTCTTTTCATAAGCTTGCTTTTTATTTAGATTGATAGTCTTCCCAGCAGACAGTAATTGTTAATAATATTTATTTATCTGTATGGCAGCATAGAATGGGAATTCGTATCCCACACCATTGAAAATCTCTACAAAGCCACAAAGATGGAAGCAACAGGTTGAAATGAACAGAGAAGCAGTCGTTTGTAAGAGCTAACAGTTTAGTTGGGAGGCTTTTAGAGGTTCTGTATCCTTGTCAGGATACTCTAAATTCTTCCTAGAATTTATAAAATTTTTACTGAAAAGAAATTCCTTCCTGAGAAGGTGAGAGTCCGAGGGAATCCCAGCCATGATAAAAGTGAAAGAAGAGTGATGACCTGTGAAGATTGAACAAGAGCAAACAGTGGGAGTTTACAAAACAATTGGGGACCATGTGTCCTGCTCAAGATGAGCAAAATCAGGCTGTTATTTTTTCAGGGAGAAGTTGCTGTGAATGACATGGAAAACAAAAACAATTTATCTGAACGTTTTTAAAAGAAATAGTAGGAAACTAACAGGGGAACTTACACTGGGTCAAATACTGACTAAATACTAGATTCAGGAGGTAGTTTGCAAACTGGAGTTTTGCACTGATGTGAAGAGTGAGTGAGTGTCAGGAGGGGCTAGGGAGGAGGAGACTGCAGTAAAAAGGGTTGAATGATCAAGTATTTTAGCAGCATGGATGGAAAGAAACAGTCAGATTTTTTATGGCATTGTGGAAATGAAACTGGCATGTTTTATTTGTAGAACATCTGTGGGAGGAAGGGGAGAAGCTGAAGATGACAAAGTTGTGAGCTTCTGCAGCAGGCAAGGTGACTACTAATTCTTGGTAGCTTAAGAAAAAGAAGTAGAGAG
>VYZV01026444.1:77279-100913 GCA_013401275.1 Pandion haliaetus | reverse complement strand
CTTGCCAGAAAGCTCAGTGCTAATCAAGACACATGCACTTTCTGGCGAATGACTAGGGGTCAGATGTAAAGGACAAAGAAAAGTAGAATTTGAGGCTAAAGCAGCTGCTGGAAAAGTCGTACTTGTCTAGAGTGGAATTTTTGGGCTATACTTGCTGGGTCACATATACAGCTATAATAAGTTTTAACTTGATAGTATGTCCATGTGAATTGGCTTGTTTCTGCCTTGTAATCAATAACAAAGCATTGTTTATCTGTAGTACAAGAAGCATTGAGCTTTAGTCTTTTGCATCTGAGATTTTTGAACATATTGGAATTGCTACTGCATTGGTTTTTTACTTTTTTTTTTTTTTAATTTAACAACAGAAAATAGCAAAGCTGTTAGCAGTTGCTAACAGATTTCACTTAGTGCCTCATCTGTTGCTCAGCTGCTATTTACTTGTAGTTCCTGGTCTTTTTTTACACATACAAAAAAAGAATGATTGCTTTCCTGCTAAGTTTTTCCTGGATTGAAGCTTTATTTAGGTGACAGTGATTCAGGGAGACCATCAAGAAATCATGCTTTTGTTTTTGTAATCATTGTTTTTAAAAAAGTCCTTTTTTTCACCCAGTATTAACTGGAACTCTTAGCTGCAGCATTTTAATGACTGTGGCACTCAGAGCAGAGTAGGTTAATATACTGGAGATTTGGAATGCAGTTGACACTGGTTATTACTGATTAGTTAAGTCTCTATAATCCAAAGGACCATTTTACTGTGGTAGAGACTGCACAGTGTTCCGTTTTCTTGTTTGGTTGGTTCTGATGCATATACTGCCTGCCTTAGTACTGGATGTGTATATGTGCTGTCCAAAGAACAACAGAAGTTGACTCTGTTTGTATGTAACATTGGCTAAGGAGCATTATATTTTACTTTTTGATGTTTTCTGGCACGTGGCACCATCATAGCTCACTAAATAACCCACCACTAGACAACAGACAGCAAAGTAAATTGATACTGTGTGTCAGGAAAACAACTATACTACATACTTTTGTTATTGGAGCTGTGACTAAATGTATACTGCAGTCTCAGGAAAAAGTCGGTGTCTAGCATCTATGCTGAAACTCTTTTGGAACAGAAATAATATGCATTACGCAATGCCACATTCAATTCTTGGTTCATCCCTTTTTTTTCATTGAGCTGACATTCTTTCAGGGCAGGGTGAGTCTTGAGGAAACTGCTGAACCTCAAAAGAGCTTCCCTGTACTTCTGTTTGAAGGTGTTTCGTATTTCCGTGAGAAACACTATAGTGAAGCAGCATATTTGTGCCTTTGAATAAAGGTAGTGTGTAATGTCATTGGTTTAGAATTGTCAAAAGCCTAGTGAGGTAGCTCTGTAGGCTGTTTGGAAGGGCTAATTAAGCTGTTGGTGCGGGGTGTTAGAAATCCCTGATGCTAGGCGCTAATGCGAGACGCATTGTCACTTAGTATCAGGAATGCAAAGCTGATCTAACCAAGAGGTTACTAAAAAACCCCACAAAACTATTCCTCAGTTTGCTAGGCAATCAATTCTAGCTTTTAAATTTGTGATCTGTAGTTATTTAATTGCCATGCTTTGAAATAATATCAAAATATTCTTTTCTAACACAGGTAGGCTTTGTGTTGGTTTCTAAATTAAGCTGGAGAAAGACTAAACCTTTAAATCACCAGGGAAGTCTGACCTCTACTATGTGGGGTTGCTCTGTATGCTAATCCCATAGCAGTTGCTACAGTCCTGGCATATAATAAACATCAGTCCATGGCGCTCTCGCTACCTAGTAATTGTAAAAATTTGGGCAGCTCTTTTAGCTTTATGGGTATGAAGGTAAGTTAGCTAATGGACTGCAGCCACACCAACGGTATTTTGATAGGTCGCTCCCCCAGGCAGAGACCAGTAGGCTGAAGTCATAACTTTTTGTGGTATAAAAATCTAAGAGCAAGTATGTAATTGGTGACTCAGAGTAAAGAGTTTTGCCGAACTGGAGTGCTGTGGGAAAACACTGTCTCATTCAGTCTTTATTTCTAGAGTGGATTCAGGAAAAAAAACCAACCAGCCATCTTCATATAAGGCAACTCTTCTCAACTTGACTTTACTAGTTCACTAGCAGATATTTTCAAAATTAGTATTGGTGAGAAAATGTCTATCCCTCACAAATACTGCAAATCGACCACGACTTGCATATTTGTGCATGTATACATGTACCTGCAAGCCCAGGAAGCAGGAATATATATATATGCGTATTAGTTACATTTGCTTTTTCCTCTTCAGAAAGAGTGCACTTTCCCACATAATAGTTCATCTTAAATTATTTACCTTCCATTTCACAATATGAGCCATGAATATTTTATTTTTTGTCCCCTTAATTTGCCAATTTTCCTTTGAGCTAAGTGCCTTAGTGATTTTAATTTTTCATTCTAGTTGGAAGACAGAAATTACCCTTTTTTCATTATTACTATTATAGACCTTGTGCTCAGAATGATACTTTTTACAACCAGCACTGTTGAGCCTGTAATAGTATTGCAGAGCAGATAACATAATATACAGATATTGACTTCCATTAAGTATAGCACTACGATAGCTTCCGGAGATACTTTTTTTTCTGCTGTGTTGCCCTGGGAAGTTGAGTGCTGTAGAAGAAAAGTTAGCAATATAATGAAGAAAGAGCAAATGGTAAAGACGTGATTTGCTGGAGAGAGACGGTGTATGTAACTTTTTAATATATTTAAATGAATGTACATATGATCCTGGAAATCAGTATGGACATGGGTAGATTAAAAAAAACAAGACTAGATTAAATTATAATTTAATTAGGCTAAAGTTATTTTAGAATTTTTTGTCCTCAATAGCAAAATGATCTGAGATGGATCATGCCTGTGTGTCTGACAGACAGCATCAGTTAATGAGCAAGATGAGTTATTTAGAGGCCTTGATTTCCTTTTGCCTAATAAAATTCTCACTTTTCAAATAGGTAAATTAGTAAATAAAACTCCTATTTCCTTTAAAGAGCACCAGAGTATGAGGGAGAGGAGATACCTAATCAATTTAATGTATCTAGAGTTTCTCAAGTATTTTAAAGTAAAGAAAGACAGACATTTCAGTTTACATGTATCACTTTTTCTTTTCCTCCACTGTACTGATTCCTCCTTGGCTGCATTCATAGACTAAACCAGAGAAAATAAGGGGGTTTTGTACTGAAAATGATCATGTGGACTGCCTACTACAAGCTTATTTGTTTAATTAAGCATCTGTTCTCCTCTTAATATGCATGCATAAATCTCATTAACGTTAGATGTATGCAAGTGCAGTGAAGAAGAATAGACCCCTTACTCTCATTACTAAACTTGGATAACAAGATTTATATTTACTTAACAGATCAGAGCAGAAAGTTCCCTCTGACTATTTAAAAGGACTGGAAATTACAAACTGTTTGCAAAGAGCATGCTTTTTGTGAATTAGCTGAATGTTCACTTCAAGTCGAAATATCATTATTCAAGACATTACTAAGCAAAAAAACAAAACAAAACAAACAAAAAACAAACCACCAGCGTGCTTTGTCTGTAAGGATTAACTTTGTGCACTAAATTCTGTGATGTGTCTACTTCAATATATACTTGCCTATTCGATACTGACCTCTGTGCATGCCACATCTGCTAAAATAAAAGTAAACTCCATGTCTTTTCTAGGGTCTGGTCATTATTTCTTCTAAGTGTCTGTCTCTTCTCTCCCAAGAACTGCCTTCTGTAAAAAAACGTCCTAGAAAGCAAAGTGTAGTCTTGATGAATGCTGAATGCTGTGGCAGTGTGTATATCCTTCACTCACTATAGTTGGCTGTTACTTGTTCTGAAATCCATCTCTTATCTGAGGATAAAACTTGAATTCCAGATTTTCCCTACAACTTATGGTACGTTGGGTATTTCTGTATGTAGTATGGATGCATTATGGTCAATGATCCTTGAGGATTTAAAGTTATGCCCTCGAAGAATTTGAATTAAGGCTTCCTGAGCTGCATTGTAACCAATAAATACATATTTTACTCAGAGTTTTACCTTGAGACAAAAAAAACCAGCAGTTTTGCTGATTTTCTTTTTCAGTAGTTCTTGTAACATGAACCTGGTAAATGGGGCGGGCTGGAGGAGAGACAACAATTAACAGGGAAATTATACAGAAGGGGACTCCTGACAGATTCCTTAACTACGAAGTGCTGGCAGGTGCCAGTTTAATAGGTATTGCCATTAACAGCCCTTTGTAGAGAAAATGAAATTTACTCATCTCACTGAATTATGATTTATGCCAGACAAAGCAGTCAAACCAGGGTAATATTTATATTATAATGCAGAGTCATTGATTAAATGCACATGGTATCTCAAATCCAGTTGACATTTTAAGTTGAAATGATTGCAGACATGTAGCCATTTATTTAACTATTACTTTAAAAAATGTGTCTCTACTTGTTATTAATAGAAGAAAGTCAGACCTGACCAATATTTCAATAGGCTGACCTTTTGTTTTGCTGACATATAAAAGGAACAAAGCTCCTTTTCGGGTAGTCACAATTTCAGAGCATATGAAGTATGCTAGCTTCAGAAAAAACTGACCCCTTTGAACCACTCTGTCTCTTTCTTCCCTCTTCTTTTCCACTCAGGATTTTTGAAAGAAAATCACAAGAGATGTTTTAGGAGATAGGAAAAATTCTGAGAGAGGCTTTGTTTCAAGTGCCTACTCTGCTACTGATTTCTTGGGTGACATTGGCTAACTCACTTAGCTGCTCTGAGCCATAGTTGTCCTTATACAAAAGTTATCCTTTGTGCTTATAAAGTTTAAAAATAACAGCATTTCCCTGGTTCATATGATCATTGTTCAGATAAATCTGTTAAAAAATAAATACATTTGAAAACTAGTCTGGCTAGTCCTGTAAAAGTATAGCAGGCCAATAGGTTTATTTTTAAGAAAATGAAAAAGTAGTAAGCTTTTGTGTGATTTTTCTCAAACTGATTTTTCCTCTAATCTCTAGGATTCTCCTTCTCTGTCTGAGGACTTCTTACTGTCTTTCCTTTTATTTTTTTCCAGTGATCCCAATTTTTCTCATTTGTTAATCTCCTGTTGCCCAGTCTCTTATTTCCACATAGCATCTCTCCATTTTCTTTGTATCCTTGTCTCATTATTGCTTACCTTCCCATGCTATTTTATCAAACTTAGGAAAAAAATATGAAGCAAGCCTAGCCCAGTTTGCAAGCTCAATCTTCTGCTGTTGCACTGTTACTGAAAACTGTTTGACAGATACTGGGTTGCTCACCCTTACCCCTTCTTGCTACTGCTAGTGCGTGAGGTGCCAAGCTGGGGGTTCTTCCTCCTCCTCTCTGTACTACCTCCCTAGCTACAGATACTCTTGCCTTCAGAAATGCAGTTTGGAATATAATGCCTCAGGATTATAGTTGACCTTCTATCTTTTACCCTGATTTTATGCCGCCTTGCTAGAAAAAATTGATTTGTCATTTCAAATTTAACATGGGCAAACTCATTTTTTCTCTGCAAATTGTTCCTCCTTATGTCCTTACTCTGTCATCATGGAAACTAGCAGCATCTTCCACCTTTTACAAAAGCCCCTCCACGGGATGTCATCTTTCAGTGACCCTTAAACCCACTCAGTGGAGCAGTGTCTAAAATTTGCTCACTTCTCACACAACACATTGAAGACCTGACCACACAAAAGAAGCTTCTTCCCTTTCTGCTTGGACTCCTGTTATTTTCCTGTATGTTATTCCAGATTATGTCAGTCTGTCTTGTGGATCACACTGCTGGGTCATTGTACCAACTACTCCCGCCTGACCCTGTCAGCACAGCACCAGCTTTGTCTCCTTCTCAGTTTGGTCTGCATTAACAGACCAGTGTGGTACCATACTGCTTTGAGCAACCATGAACACGTCTTACCAGGCAGCCTGTCTTGGCAGCACACTTTCTATTGCAACATGTTGCAGCATGTCTGGGCAGAAAGTATTTTATATAGCCCTTCAACTTCCCTGAGATTTGCCTCTGCTGTAAAACTTCCATGATCTGTATAAACGTTGGCGGGACTAAATGAGTAATGAAGTAAGGCTTTATATCCTTTCCACCCCAGCTCCTATTTTCTATCTCTGTCTACCAGCAGTAAGAAAAGCTCTTTACAGCTTCCTGCTCTGCACCACATTTGGCTGTGTCCCATTCACCTCCACCTCTCCTCATTTGTTTGGAATCTGTTAGGATGTGAATACAAAGGTGAGGGATTGATCCTTACCCAGCAGTTCCTGCTCATTCAGCTGTTAACTTCAGGAGTTAACTGGAGTTAACTCCCATCTTCTTATCACCTCCAGCCCCCCATCCTCTGACAGTGCTTGTTTGTCCCCAGGTTTCTCTGCCCTTGTTACCTTCTCCTCCTCTCTACCCTGCTCTGCACCCTGTGCTCTCTCTTGTCCTAGCTGTCACCCAGCTTATGCAGAACCTTGACTACTAAGCCTAGCAGAGTTGGTTAGTTTGGGCTCTGTCCTCTGTGTGTGTGTTGCTTCTACTCCGTACCTTGTCATGAGGAGCAACTGCTCTGATTTCTCAGTGGCATTTACTGTAGAAGTTAATTATGCTGGTGAGTGCTCCCCTCAGAAATACCTACATTCAAAGAACCTTCCCCTGCTTGCTTCCTTCATTCAGTGGAAATGACATCTCTAGGGTCTTGGCTTGGACCTCAGGCATTTGAGAGAATTTGATCTTACTCTTTAGAAGTCTTTGGATAATTCTTGGTGGTGAAAATGAAGATGTCTCCTCCCTTTTCCCTTTCTGTTCTTGCAACTTCCCACTTCTGTCCTATTTCTTTTTTTTATTGTTGAGAAGAAACAGTAAAGAATGAGTAAAAAGGAACCTGGGCAAATACAAAGTGTTAGCCAAATGTTGACATGAAAACAACTATCACCCTTTCTGTGTGTGTATATATTATATAAACTCTGAGAGATATGTGTCACCACTGGTTTAGGAATTAAAAAAGAAAAATATTCAAGTCTTAAAGGTTGACTCAAAAGGCGAAAAACTGTCTGTCTCTGTGTATGTAATACAAGATACACAGGCCACTAAGGATCTGCTATAGTTCTTCAGCATTTAACTTCAGTACTAGGTTTGAAGTAATGAGCTGTATGCCTGTGCCATTCATTGTCCCTTATTCGAAAGTAGTGGATACCTGGCCTCACACTAACCCCAGATTATCAGCTTGGTTGGTAATAATGCATAAATAGAATTGTAAAGCTATTTTCTGGTGACAGAAGGCTACCCCTGTTGTCTGCTATTTTCTTTCTAGCCAAAGAACCCTAGTGAGTAATGAGTCGGGCACTGTTCATTCTACCTCTGTCATCTTTTTGTTTAGCTTTTATCCTCTAATGTGGAAATCTGTATTACAGTAGCTTAGTATAACAGACATCCTAATGTTCTGTTTTTAATTAAATTTAGATTGAGGAAATAAGTCAAAGAAGTTAGCTTTCCTTCCCCACCCCAGCCCCCCCAGCCCCAAATATGCTTTCCATATCCTCCTCTGCGTTTGGAAGTGCTTGTTTCCATTCACGTGCTCTTGAATTGTTCAGCCTCCCTAACAGATAGCAAGGAAAGACTTGTCAAGGAAGCTCACTTTCATTCATTTCATCTTCTTAGCAGTACATGTTTTTAAATTACTGATTTTTGTCTGTTTGTTTTGATGCAGTCTGCACTGTAAAATACAATTCTTAATATAAAAACTTTGTCAAAATGTGAAGATTTCACAAAACCAAACTGCACTGCTCTTGAGAAAAAATTTCCACTTTACAGCTGCAGATCATTTTTACTGTGACTAGAATATATATACACACACACCGGATAGTGAGTGACTTGATCTAAATTACTCAAAAAGAAATTAGCCAGTATTTTTACTTTCTTTTAAAAGTACAGATTATTATGGGTCTAAGTGCTGCAATAGGTTAACGTACCTTTTCATCTCCAAAGACCTCTACCCCATCTTTTTCTTAATTAATTCCTATTTAGGCTATTTTAGCTTGGTTGTCATTTGTTGCTTCCCAAACCATCAGTCATCTGCAGCAATGGGGGGTGCTGTAGGCAGGCTCAGGCAGAGCTCCGGGAGCTCTGGGCTGAAATGGTTTGGGAAAATATGTAGAGAAATTTTTAGGTATAGATCTGCTTTGAATTTTCTCTGCCTATAGCAGTAGTGTCAGCTGCTTTGTTCCGACACGTGAGATGTTTGCTAATTTCAGTAATTAGAAAGTGGAAGTTGTATTTATGTATCTGTAGTATGAATGCTGACGATGTCAGTGAGACCGGTAAATCCTGTGCCACTGGTTCTCTGTAAACGGCATAATTTGTTGATTTGCCTGTGAAGTATGTTGCACCCAGTGAGTGATGAAAACTGATTTGGTGTGCAAGCTAGCTAATTCTGAGTAGGTAACTGGCTTTAGTCCCCAGTGCTGTAATAAAGCGAATTTGGTTTTATTGCATCTCCTGCTTGGAAATTACTATTAAAAAATCTGTGTTGTAGAGATATTTCAGTGTTTTACAAAGACTTACACATTTCTGCATGCTTGGGGGGGAGGAAGGAAGCCACACTCATACAAAATATATGTTCTAGTGGTCTAATTAGAAGCCTACCAAGTTTTTAGGCAATCTAAATAATGCTAACAAAAATATTCCAATAGCAGTATGTTTATTTAGTTCATCCTTAACATTCATTCAGACTTAAATACCAGCTTCCTCTGTCTCGTGGGGGTATTCAGATTGGAGAGAACGAGCTTAATCTTTTTTGGTTTTAGGCTAGAGTTTGAAGAAATTGAAAGATGATGCTCCTGTCATATTGGGAAGAAAGATCGCTACTGGCCCTAGACCTGCTGCAGAAAACTTACATTATACCATAAACTGCTGCTCATGCACTTGTATGCAATTGAAAGTGGAGCACAGACAAGATGATCTTTCACTGGGGAAGATTTAAAAAAAAAAAAAAAGGAAAGAAATAGAAGTAACCAACAGTCCTAGAGTAGAAAAAGAAAAAGTAAGGAAGGTTCAAAATAACTGAATAGTTGAGATTTACCTCAGCCGTTTAATAACTTCTTGAGGCCTCAATCCGGCAGAGCAAAGCAATAAACTACAGCTGTATTACATACGCCTCTGTCATCTTTGCTCCAGATCTTTATTAAAACAATGCATTCACACCATAGTAAAAGGCTACAGTGGAGCTAAAATTAAAATACAGAGGTAACTCTTTTGACAAGTGTGTTGATTATGTGTATAGATTGTATGTGCGTGTGTGTGTATAATTCACGCATCACACATGGAAACTCAAATTTTTCTACCTTTGCTCTTTTAAGCTGTTACCTGCGTTCTTGTATTTTTATGGAACCGGTGGTTTAGCACATAAATCTTTTTAAAGTATTGTATAATTAATTTCTGGAATATCAAGTAAAGGCTGGGTCTCTTTCTTTGACAGACTGTTTCTGTCTGTATAATGAGAACAGCAAAAGGTTAGTAGAGGAGGTGGTGGATTTACGTGTTTGAGTACTATAAATAATCTAAGGGAGGGGAACAAGGAGGTGCTTAAGGGCTACATAAGCTAAAAGGAGCTTCTTTACAGTCGAATAGTTTTGTCACATCACTATATATCTCACTCATCTTCTCAAGGACACAGAGGCACTCAAACATGTTGAAACAGACCACGTCTGGAGAAAAGCATGTTTAACAGAGTATTGTATTAATGGCTTCATGGGATACCAAGACCATCTGTTGATCTTGGCTGTCAGTTTATTGTCTTTCTCAGTCTTTGTTTATTTTGTGTACATCAGCCATTCACTGAGTACCTTGGGACACAAATTGCCTATAATAGATCAAATTTACTGGTCAAAGGTTAAGTCACTCTCATGAGGCTGCCTGCCTGTGATAGCATTGGTTTCTGTTGGCTTTACCGTATTTATTGCAGTAATACTGTAATGTCATCACACAATCATTAAAGTTCAATAAAAAGTTCTAGTGTAGCTGTTCCACATAGATGACAGCTTGGTGAATTTGGGCTGTCATTAACTCGAGCAGATTTCTTTGTGAGGAATCTTATGTGTTATATTTAGAAAATGCCAGTCAGATTGAAACTGGGAGTGCTATCTTCTGTAGAGAGAAATCCTTGTCTGGGGAGGCTAACATTTTATGTTGTCCAGCAGCATTTAGACCAGCTCCCTCCTTAAGTTTCCACAAAGCTAAATGGAAAATTATGTTGAACATCTAGGTTTTTGTTTAATAACCACCATGCAAGGCAGATACAGACCTAAAACAAGCCTACAAATATAAAGGTTGATACGGAAATCTGTAATATAAATCAGAGGAAATTTCATATACAGCAGTGATCAGAGGAGGAAGAAAAATACAAAATTAAATTGGTTGCATAAAATGTCATGCTAATTTACAAGCTAAAAGGAGAAGATTGTAAATGAAGCACTGAAGTATGAGGTTTTCACTCTGTTTGTAAATATTGACTTAAAATGAGTTTTAAAAAGCAATAAAAAAAAAACCAACCCCAAATTGTTGTTGTTGGCCTTCTCAAGGACCCAGTTTCAAAGGCTGACCAAACAGAATAGAGGGAGACCAAAATAAAACATCAGAGAGGAGGTAAAAAAATAACGTATATAGTGCCTGCATATAGATAATTGAAGCCATGAGATTTAATTAAAATTACCAAGTGGATGTTGCTATCAAGAATGAGACAGTGAGGCTTAAACAGAATTTCTCTGAATGTGTATGGGGAATTTTAGGAGCAAGATAAAAGAACAATTTTACTATTGGCTCTAAAGGTATTCACTGAAGAACAGCTCAAGCTGTGGGCATTTTCCAGGACCCCTGGGTACCAAATTTCAAGGATAACCAAATGCTCTATAAAAGCATCTCATGATCAATTGTATTGAATGGCACAGACAAGTTGCATTGAATCAACACAGATGACAATCCATTTGGCTGAGCAGAGAAAGATCGTTATACACCTTAAATACAGTGGTTTCAGTTCAGTATCTGTCCATTTTGGAACTTGGACTTGTAATAATTGTGTTGGTCTCTCGAAAAAACAAAATTTTATTAAAGTCAGTATACCGTAGCAGTTCTGAAGCACAGAACAAAGAAAGCTGGGGGAGTACTGTAACAAGCAGTTTTTATAACCTGTTTCTTTTGAAGCACAGTTAACGTTTGTGCATTTAAACGACAACAGAAGAATTCCAGAAGGTCAGACTAAATTTGCATGACCAGCGATGAGATTGAGGGTAAAAATGTTTATTGTTTCATTGCAAAAGTGGAAGGAATAGGGATCAGCTGCACAAGTGATCAGATCTGATTGCAGAAAATGGAACAGAAATACCAACTGAGCCAGAGCAGAGTGATCAGAAGGAAGGGTTTGGGGAACCTAAATAACCAACAGTTATTTCAAAACAGTAGAGAGCATCCTAGAGCCTGTCAGTCTTCCTGAACTAAAAACTAGCAGATGTTTCAAAGAAATATGGATTGGCCTTAAACCACAGAAATATAAACGTGTAGTGACTTTGTGGCAAAATTTTCCAGACCTGAGTCAAAGCTTGCTGAATTTCATGGAAGTCTTGTACTGGATGAGACCCACAGAGTGAGTGTTCCTGGGTACGTACGACTGCAAGATTGAAGTGAGCCAGTATAAAATGGTGACTGATGCTTTTTTCCTTTGGGTTATAAGGGTGTAGGAGAATTAACTCTAGTCCCAGTTCTGTGTAGACTTCAGTGATGAGTATTTTTTCATTTGCTGGGGAGATTCTAGCTTGGAACTGAGAGCTCATAAGGTCCACTTCTTCCCTGAGTAATGAACCTAAAAAAGGTATATCGAGGTTCTGTATTTCTCTCAGTAACTCCTTTTAACTGATAATCCTGAAAACTGCAGTCTAAACTTAAAGATATTTCTGCTACTCATTTGTTCTCACTGGTATGCAAAGATTTCTGAGACCAAATTCTTCCTTTAGCTGCATCTTTACAATCCCATTCTTTTGACTTGTGTTTCACAGGAATAATTCCAGACGGAATTTAGCCTTGTAATTCATGAAAAAGAATAAAATTCAGGGTTTTGTCTATTAGCTTTGCTGGTTGTTCAGGGTTAAAAGGAGTAAAAAGTGGGAGAAACTAACTTTATTTCCTTAATAATATATGGCTGAATTCCCAGAGGAAGCAGACCTCTGAAGAAGTTATTTCTGCCTTGTAGCACTCAGTGTTGCGTGGGGGAGGAAACACGCTTTTTGTCCCTGAGAATTTTTAGATTTTCATACAATACCTTGCCTAGGTTGAGACAACAGTTGCAAAACTCAAATGTTCCTCATGGGATAATTCTGAAAATGAAAAAAGTTGGGTCAGTTAAAAATACTTATTTTTAATTCTCACTTTGCATTTTTAGAGCCTTTTAATAGGGACTAAGATGGATATTAATCTGAAGAGTCACTTTGTTTAAAATCCTTAAGAGCTTCTTGTGAAAATACAAGAAAACTTGACAATTTAAAAAATTGATTTGTAACATTAATGAAAAACAATGAAAAATTGCTTACCAAACAAAAAACTGATAACCTCTACAGTCTGCTTGCTTAGTAAAATCTACCACCCTAGAAAAGAGAAATGGTCTTTTATAGTACTTCAGGAAAAGGACCATAGTGATTACTGAACTCAAGGTTTAACATCATAAAAAAGTGTGCATGATGTGACTGAAAATGTATCCTCTTTTGTATAGTCTGCTATTAATTCTAAAAATCTGGCCTGTGACGTTACTAGAACATGGAGGAGAGCTAAAAAGAACTTTCAGGTGAAATCAACTCATGATCCAAAAATGTGTAGAGTAGTGATAATAAACTTCTGATAAGGCACTGACTCATGGCTGTGAGGACCAGATGGTGATGGCAAGTCAAGTCCCTGCTGCAGCCCATGAGGATCGGGTAGGATTTAGTGTGGCACTGAAAGTGTTCTGAGGAAAGTAAGAAGCCTGCTCAAAGTAAAAACCAAATATCATGGGCTAATAGACAGACTGATGAGAAAGCCAGTCAGCAGATTCAGCTGAAAGGTTATAGGATGAAAATGAGTAATAAAGAATAATGGCAACTCTCCAGGAGTGGAGAGGGAATACTAACGTGAAAATCACGGCATATCGTTGCCCTCCTTAGTGCCTCTTATTTTGTTAAAAGTGGAGCTGATACTGTGTGTCTTCTTCCTTTAAAGAGAAAAAGAATACTAATTTAAGAGCTTTCCCAGTGGTGCTCTCGTCTCTGGATCCCTCTTATCCTCCAACCTGTGTTCAGAGTGGCGACAGTGCCCTGTGCTGTTGGGTAAGGGACAGCGAGAGAAGTGCAGCTACCCTCCAGTAGCCCTTCCCAGTCTCTACAAAGAAGTCTACCATGTAATGTGAATGAATGAACAAAAGAAGTACAGTTAGAGATAACATAATCGCTTTTCATTCCCTCCTTTGAGCCCCATAGCAGTAGCTTTCCAGGTTTCTGCTGCCCATGCCAGCCAAGAGGGTACTTTCTCCGCAGTCTGCCCCATGGAAGTCCTCATGCAGTTCCTTTGTCTTAACCAGTTACAATTTGTATCCACTTACAGATGCCCTTCACAGCTTGTTTCCAAAAGGAAAGTTGGCATTATGCTTGTTATTGTTCAGCTATACATGAAGAGAAACAGGCTTTCAAAAATCACTTACAGAAGATTTGCTGTGACTATTGACATTTTCTGACAACTTATTTTTTCTTGTAGACCTTCCCCTTTCCTGCCAGCTCTCTCCACCTCCCAATTCCTACCCTGCAAACAGAAATGTATTTGGGAAAGTGAAAAGGTTATGAATCAAACTTTTGAGGTACTTTCTAATTGACCCCAGGTAGACATTTAGATGGAGCCGATAGAAAGGTTGCAGATGTTCTATATTAAAAAGTCTCTTTATATTAGATGATGCTGTGTCCTGCATCTAGTGATTGAGTAGTCTCCTGTGGAAACATGCATTTACCCATAGTACATACGGAGCCATTTCAGTTATGTACATATTTCATCTGTCGCTGAATTAACCTGAAAAGTCTATGGGTAACCAGATCCCTTGGATGGAAGGGGTGGCTTGATGCTTGTTTGATAAAGAACTTTCTTTTAGTACTAAAGCTTAACAGGTTTGTTCTGAAATGAAGCCACTGATGTTTCACTTGGAACTGTAGGCTGCATAGACTTAAAAGCCCAGCATGTAATGTAGAGACTTTGTTCCAGTTAGATTTTTCGTAGCTTGCACCGTGCAGTGTAGACTGGTTTTGGGCAGGGGTGTTCCTGGGGGGTTTTGTTTGTTTTTTGTTTAAACCCTGACCAAGACTGGTATTAAGCAAAATCGACTATGGGCATTTGCAGTGTCATTAAAAAGGGGTCATGCTGTTGGAGAAAAGTAGCAAGAAATTTCTAGAGACTCCTGTTAAATCATACTGATATTTTCTGCATTTGGAGTAAAGCAGTATGAACTGGGATTGAGTTTCAGGCTAGAGAAGTGCTAACTTTAAATCTAATTCAACTTGAGGGCTTTGTTACAAGCTGACCCTTACAATATACCTGGGAATCAATAATATTGTATACTGTTTCACTCACACTATATGAAAACATGATCTTTTGCCTTTTTTTTTTTCTTTTAAAAAAAACAACTTCATTTTAAATGTTGTAATCTTTTAATAATGAGTGGCTGAATTATCTCTGTAATTCATTACCCTCTCAGCTGTTAGATGAATGGGATATGTTATGTTTTGTCATTACTTTCCATGGTGGCAAGGAGAACAGACTGGGGATTTAAATCGCCTTCCACTGCATGGGCTATAGACATGCTGATGACTTGCTGTGAGATTGCATTTAGTTCCAGGATCTCTGGTGCTTCAGAGTGTAATGCATTTGGTTGCCATGATGAACAAAAGCTTCTGATGGTTTATGTAGGCATACTAGAAGTAAAATGAAAGAGAAAGAGCAAAGAATGAAAGTAAAATGTTGCTTTCTTTTACAAGTGACTAACTAGTTGAGTACAGAGGAAAAAATAACAAAGTTATGTCAGGAGGGAAACAAATAAATAGTTGAAATATTATGCAGACATCTCTACATGAGTGTGTGTGTAGATATATAATGTGAAATACAGTATAATCTTAACATTGTTATGTACATACTTATGACTGCGCTGGCTCATTACCCATTGCATCAAGGATGCTCAAGTGTTTATTATGCTATTTACCAAATTATAGCTATTTCCTGAACAGCCAGCCTCCGTTGAATATACTTGTATTCTGTCCATCTTTAATAATGAAGCCTGCACTTTGGGGCAGAAACATAGTCTGGCAATGATGAGCAGGAAATAAGAGAGAAATTGATAATCTCTTTAGCTTTACTGTTTTATTTGCCTCTCCCAAGTATTCGTTTAGGGAACTTGGGCAGCATAGGTCAGGCAGCTGAATTTCTTAGTGGATATTAGGAAGTGGGCTGAAGAGCAAACAAATATCTAGTAAGTTTTATATAGTGTATTGTTTTTCAGTCACATCTAAGATTTAGCTAATCTATCTTGGGGGGAGTGTTGTAATAATTTTAATAAAAAAATACCACTATACAATTTTATTGACACCATTTATTGCAATGTCTGAGTAAGTACATAAGATGGATTATATATAAATAAAACAGTGCTGGGAGGTAGAGGGATTCAAAGGAGTTTTTGAACATTCAGGCTGTTCTGCTACCAAGTGGCCTGGTAGCAGTTTTGGCCTGGTATCTGAGCAAGGAAATCTTCCCCCAGGGATAGGGACGTTAACTTCTGAGGATAGACTCTGCCATTGCCACCTTATTGACCTTGAGGGTAGCTTGGATGATAGATGGCATGTGTCCAGGATCTTGTTTGGGACTAATATCTTCTGCATGTAAGGGCCAGAGCAGATGGGGGCTGCCCATTTCTTGCCAAGGTAAAAGGCAAACCTACCTAAGGTAGCAAGGGAGGTGTGGTTGTGCGGTTCAAAAGAGGTCAGGAAAGATCGCAGATCGCTGATTGAGTTGAGCTGTCCAGTGTTGTGGGGTTTGGGTTTGGGGAGGGAGGGGATTGTGGCATCTCGGTTTGGAGTTTTTTGGTTTGGGTTGGGTTTTTGTTAACTATCTGCAGACCTTTATTAAATGTTGGGGGGAAGAAGAGCGAGTCATGTTGTTTACCTCTGCAGTTGCTTTACAAAAGCAGCCTGATACAGACAAGAACCTCATCTTAGCAACAGGAATTTACTGGTCAGTGGATTAAGAGACCTTGAGCTGGGGGAAGATAGAGACCTGTGACCGAGTTAAAACACATAGGTTCCTGGTTGTATGTTCAGTCACAGGTTATTAAAAAGATCCCCTTTTAGTAAATAAGGCTTGAGTAGTTGGTGGGGGTTCATGAAAAAAAATCATTGTGGTCATTGCATCTCTCTTGTGTCATTAATGTTTAAAAAATAATAAGAAGAATTATCTGGGTTTCTAAAAATGTCTTAGAATAATACTAAAAAACTAAAAGTATTTTTTTTAAAATGTACTTTTTACCATTTATAGTGGTGTAATTTTTACTTTTTTCCAAAGACATGTCAGTTGCACATACTGTTCCTCTTGCTTTGTAGCATTGCTCCAAAGTTTAACTTGCTTAGTAGAGCAGTGCTTAATCATAAATTTGATTTTATTTCATTTTAACATTCAGAAAAATATCCTCAATAACATTTAAGAAAACTGTTTGGAATATAAATGTTGGCACATAATCCTTTCAATTATTGAAAAAATAGTCCAATCAATCTCTAGGTTGGCTTTGTAACTCAAAATGCCTTAATGTGACAGGAATGCACTATAATCTATGAAAGGAACATCTTAATTTATCACAGAGCCCATTACTTTTGAGTTACAGTTTGTGCTCTGGGTAGCCGTACTTAATTCTTCACAGATAACATAGAATGAAGTCTTGCCCACGACGTGTTTTAGAAAATGGAGTTTATTGTTTTCTTTTCCAAGGAAAAGAGTGGTTTTTCTTAGTATGGAGGTAAATGCAGCACCTCGTAAGTTTTTGGAACATGCTTGTAATTCTACAAAACAAATGTTCTCAAGATCTTAACAGTCAGCTGTGGAAGCTGGGCATTTCTTTGTAGGTAAAATGCAGCTGGATCCTCTTCAACTTTTGCATTTCCCCCGCCACCACTATTCATACTCATTTCTCATGTACTAGAGAGTACTAGTCTGGATTAGTTTATTAAATGTTTGAGTTAAAAGTACACTGAAGACAGACATGTGTTCAACATTATTCTATGTGTTTGGACTTTGAAGAACCTCCAAATCTATTTAGGGTTTTGTATGATGAAGAGTTGAATTCTGTTTTAAGGTACTTGAATCTACCCAAGACTTACTGCCAATTTTTGTTGCTAACAGAGATGCTCTCCCGCCCCTAACTTTGTGCATCTGTATTTGATAAGGCTGGCAAATGTCTTTGATTAGGGTGGTTTTTGGAGTGGCCGTTTAGAGGCAACCTTCTTCTGTACTCTGCTGTGTCTCATAAAGAAAGGTTTTTCACATTACTGAAGCACTTAATTACATTGGAGCAGCATAGTTGCTTTGGGTTTTAGACTTATTTGGACTGTAAAAGCGAAACATAACAAATATTACCATCTGCTGTTCTCATCCCCCGCCCCCCGCCTTTCCCTCTCTGTCCCAACAGACTCTCTTCCTCCGTTTCATCCTTATTGTCTGATTCAAAATCTTGTCAGGGTACTTAAGACATTTAGTAGCTTCAAGGCATGAAGCAGGAGATCAGCTTTTCCCAGACAAGATTCCACACTTGTTCTGTGAATAAAGGGTTTCTACAAAGGTTAGCCAGAACTGTAACAGCACCTTTTTTTCTCCCTGAAAAGTAAACTTGACACATCTGTCACGTCTGAGGACTGGAAATTTCTGGCTTCGTAGAGGAAAATGTGTCACTGTGGTGTATGTCGTCTGACCTAACTATCCTAGAGATTTTTGTTCCATTTATCTCCTACACGCTTTATATAATGAAGGAAGTCTCCCTAGGCATGATCAACCACAGAGAGTGAGTGAAACACAATGGTTTCAATCAAGGTTTCTGCTAACCCAAGTTACTTGTTACTCTTCAGTCAAAGGTGCTAGCTTTCACCTTGGAAACCAGTAATAATTATTCTATTCACAGACATTTTGTAGATTTTCACTAGCCACTGGTCACAACCTTGTGCTTAAATTTTTAAGATGCTTTTTGTTATTTTGAATCCTAATGTTTTATCCCTTTCAGAAAAAAATAACCTTCCTGTGACCTGAATTTCTGGAGTTCTCTGATGATCTCCGACGTGAATATCTTCATAGGAAATGCTGCAAATTTCTTCGTTCCAGACAGACTGTATTCCAAGCATGCATGCGACACAATTCCAGCAAATTTGGGTTACTGCTTTTCCTGTAGAAATCTGTCCATGGCATGAAAGAGCTACCAAAAGAATTGAAGCAGAAAGCCTTAAAGCTCATGTGTTGCCCAGTTTATTAATACTAAATTATGTTCAAGAGCCCCTCCTTTCATCTCCAGGCAGGATACAAAAATTGGAACCCAGCTAAAGGTAATTTCAGGGAGGGATTGAGGAAGGCACTGAAGAGCATTAGTGATTTTTTGAAAACTCAATTTAGTTTCCCTGAGCACCCAGCCTTGACATTGAGACTGTTTTCCAGAGAGCCTGGAGTACTCAAAGTGGTCAGCTGTCGCGGAGTTAAGGACCCTGGAAGCCCTGGCTTCTCCCAGCAGGCTGCGGCTGCCACAGAGTAGCAGCGGAGCAGAGCCAGGCAGGAGGGTTGTTGGGTTTCCTCCTGGCTCCCTTGGGCAACTCCTCAGCAGACTGCACTGGGACTGCTCTGGACGGCTCCTTCCAAGGCTCTGGGACCCAGGAGAGCAGAAATGCTGGGCTGCCCCAGAGCTACAGACAGTCAGGTCAGACTTCTTCATGGGAAGTCAGGTGAGCTGCTGAGCAGCATAGTGGAGGCCTTTCTTACTTGATGTTACATTGATGTCAGACAGGATTTTACACTACAAGGTGTTTAAACTCTTACAAAACTTTGTCATAATTTTTCCTTCTAGTTGTACGTGGGGCTGCACGCCCCATCTTCTTCATAGAAGTTGCTAAAGCAAACAGCAACTGCACCCTAAAAGCTGATCATTTAAAGCATATGTGTAAAAAGAAAGCTGTAGCAAAGCTTTCTTTGGAACTGCATAATGTTATGGATTGTCTTTGCCTACTAAACATTCATTGCAGGCATTTTTGATTTTTAGTGTCCTGCATTTCTGTAAACAGGTTTCACGTGGTCAAAGCATGATCCTGAAGGTATTACCTTTGCGGTTTTAGTTGGATTGTTACTACTGACAGAAAAAAGAAATGCGTTGTGTCTCATCTGAGCAGGCATGAATAGATACTTCTGCAGAGTTTTTAATTCCTCTGCCTGCTTCTGGTAGTAGTTATCTGAGAATAATCTGGATGGCCCAGGAACAAAAAAACAGGTGAAGAGAACCTAATTTTCTCTTGGGACTTTTCTTTTTCACGCTGCATCTACCTTTCTCAGACTGGAATATGATCCCAGAAATTTGATGCATGCACACATTTAGCTGTATTTTTTTTTAGCTAAGCGTAAATTATAAGACCCATTTTACCCTACCTTTGTGGGGAGAGCGAGTGAGAGGGTGTACTCCACATGCTACATGATTGTTATTCTTTGGTAAAGAAGTGATAACACACTGCTTGTTAAAGAGGAATCATGTTAGTGCAGGCCTGCAGCATTGATCTGGTCAAAGACTCATTGCAAACAAAACTTATATATCTATCATAGCATTGCAAGCTGCTTTTGTACCTGTGTGTGGCAATGAACTTGTAAAAGATCTTCCTTTTTATTTGAATACTCTTAATTTTCTTTGCTCCTTCTGTGATGAAAGGGACTTGAAATCAAATAGTGTCACTGCTAGGGTTAAATATTTCACTATGGAAAGTCTTATGTGTTAGAGGTAAGAGCTACTAGCACAAAAGAGGATAAATAAGCAAAGGTAAAAATGTGCATTTATAAACCTAGAACAGCAAGGCCTACAAAGTAAAAGTTGTGAATATAATTACGCAAATGTCAACAAATATGTAGATGTTTTATAACATGGCTCTTACCGGATGACGCTGTACCCCAGCTGACTTTTTAGAGATGAACCGTAAATTCTTTCATTCTTTCTCCTGCTTCATCTGCTCCATCCCACACATGCAGGTGTTATAGTATTACTTTGAAACTAGCTTTAGAGATTACCCTGGTTCGTCTCCCTGGGGCTGTGTAAAGCCCATATAAACAGAATGGGGTTGTGTTAGAGGCATTTATAATCATTCTGTGAGAGGCCTAAGTCTCAGTCTGGAGATAGAGAATATGTCTAAGGTATGGAAAGCTTAATTGACGGGCCTAAAAAATCCCAGCAACGAGTAACCTGATAAATGGCACAGACTGTTAATTAGATGTCTAAATTTACCAATTGTGTCAGGAAAATTAGGATAGTGGGAACAGTATGTCCCTAAGCTGCTCACTAAACAACTGCTGTACTACTTATTTATATTTATCTGATGAAAAAGTACATGCTGAAAGGAGCACAGGAGGAAATCTCTCTTCTCTCACTAGCTTGAAGCTCCCAGACCTCTCTTCTCCCAAGGCCGCGGTGTCCTGATATTCCCTTGTCTGAACTGATCATTGTAATATGTGGCCTCAGGAAATATTAAGCTGTTAGAGAATTTTGATGGTGTATGTACAGGAGGGAGCCATGGGGGACTTCTGAGGGCTAATCTAATGCTAAGTGAAGACGATTTACAAATTCCTGTTTGTTTTGTCAGGAATCGGGTTGGGCCCACATTGATGAGAGAAGGAGGGAAGTTAGTCTCCTACTTACAGTTCTTATTTAAGTATGTACATATTTAAGTGTGTATCGCAAAATGTGGGGTATTTACATATGGGTATGATTATGTGCATATTTGAATATATTTATAGCTAAGTAGGCAAACATTTACATATGTACCTGAGAAAAGTGCCAGTTCCTCCCCACGGAGGACCCTGGTTCCTAGGTGGCTGGCTTCCCTGTGCTGTGGTGGTGGGAGCCTGGCTGGAGAAGGTCGAGAGATGCTTCCCGCAGTGCCTCCAGCCAGCCAGTGGCTCCCAGCCATGGAGAAACCACAGCTCGGTTCCCATTCCTCCTGCTTCTGCTGCCTTACTGTGCTCTACATCTGTGACGGTCAGGGGAGATTATAATTTCAGTGGTTACTAAGTGACTCTTAAGTACACAGGCAGAAGTGAGTAACTTTAAATTTCTAAACTAGTCGTTACCATCCCTCCCTGTGTACCTGATACTAGGCAGGGGTAACTACCTAAGAGAGAATAATGGTGTTTTGAAAGATAGTCATTTTGTTTCTTTCTGACACTCATAAGTGATAACTTTCTATTTGTAATCTCTCCAGAGCCTGCTTTGGGCTAGTTGGCCTGTTTTTAGTTCAGAAGGGAGTTGAGAAAGGATACGTTTGCAGCTGGGCTGCACGTACACTGCTTGGTTCAAGGTGCCTGTATATGCACTGGTGTTGACTGGAGCTGGTAGTGCTGGTCACTGGCTGTAGCCACACTGTGTGCTTGGCTGGCAGCCCTGCTCTTGTGTGCTTGCTCACGCTCGTGCAAGTGCTGCTGTGCCACCCCGATTTTTGGAGTGCTGAGCCATGTATTGGCTGGAGCTGTGCACAATTGCTTGAGATACATGTTAGGCAGGTGGTCGTTTGAATCCTTTGAAGGGAGGGTCAAGTACTTAACGCAAGTTTCAGTATTAATAAGAGGAACTCATGAATATTACTGGCTGCAGAGCTGAGATGTAAACGGGGAGATACTGGGATTACAGGGACAGGAAAAATCTGGATGGAGCTTTTTTGCAACTGTGGCAGTGGCAAAGCACAGTGATATCTGAGGCAGCTGCAAGGAATATGTTCTTGGGACAGCATTAGGACAGAGATCCCCAGCAGTGACTAGTGCTGATCTCCTTTATTCAACTGCAGCTGATTGTCTGCAGCTCTTGAAAAATCTGCACTGCCAATGAGTTGTGGAATATAGTCACGTCTGCCTGCCCTGCTTCATTATCAAACAGAGCATTATGGACTCCTAGGTTTGTATGGGTACATTTTTGGCACTGAATAAAAGTGGAGTGATGGCATTTCCACTGTGAACACATTCTGCCTAGGAGAGGCATGCTGAAAAAGAAAATTGGGCAGCAGGATTGCAACATCCTTTTGCAATGTGCTAATGTACAAGATATGGTCTTGCATCTGTGTTTGGGTTTTTTTTAAGAGTTCATATGAGGAGTTCTAAGGATTTCTTGAAGTAAAAGTAGGTGGGAACAAAAAAGTTCTGACTATATTTATTATATTCATTTTTCTTCAACTTTGGCATGCACAATTTGCTCATTGCAGAAAACAAGCTCTACTATACAATTAACGTCAGATCAAAATAGTCTTGTTTATTCTGATTTTAGTTCCACTTGTTCCAATACAGACTTATTTTTGTTGATAAAAGCAGGGGGGGAAATAACCTTTTACCAGTATGCAGGCAGCATAGCTGAAAATTTGTGAATCTCATAGTAGCTAATACAGCTTGTTACCTCAACCTTAGCTTTAGCCCAAGACCTCCAGCCTTTGCCCAGAAGAACAGGTTCTCAGGGAAAGATTCTGTTTGCAGCCTTCTGCTTCCTTGGCAGCCCCTTTGCTGCCACATCCCAGCTGGAGCCCCAGGCTTTGTCTCTCTCCTAACCCTATGGGCTGTCACATTCTTCAGCTGATCAGGAGTCTTGCTGAATCGTGTTGTGCACAGCAACAGTCTTGAGTTTCCTTTTTTGTTTTTAATTTGTTCTGGGAGAGGGTGACAGGCAGAAACGGGAGGAAGTCAGAGCTGTGAGGATCCAGGCAGCTAAAGAAGTTTCCACCATCCGTTCTTGTCTTTTTTGCTGCTTTGCTGGTTGAGCTTCTTCCCAAGTACAGAAGGATCTGTTGCTATAGGGTCCTATCCATTGCAGTTCAGAAGTGCTACTGTTCTCTCAATAATCGCTTTTCTAAGATGTTGGAGAAGATTAATTCTTGCTTTGGCGCTATTGTGGTTTCAGCCCAGCCGGTAACAAAGCACCATGCAGCCACTCGCTCACCCCCCCACCCCCTCCCCTGGCCACGTTGGGATGAGGAGAAAATCCAAAGGCAGGCTCGTGGGTCGACACAAGGACTGGGAGGGATCACTCCCCACTTATGGTCACGGGCAAAAGACAGGCTCAACTTGGGGAAGAAACAAAATCCATTTAATTTACTACAAATCAAATCAAAAACAAGGATATTAGGAAGGAAAACCAAACCTCAGAACACCTTCCCCACCACCCCTCCCACCTTCCCGGCTCAATTCTATTCCCGGTGCTTTCTACCTCCTCCCACCAGAGGCACAGGGGAACACGGGATGAGGGTTGGGTCAGCTCCCCACACCTTGTCTCTGCTGCTTCTTTCCTCAGGGGGAAGATTCCTCACTCGTCCCCTGCT
>VYZV01026444.1:63128-73608 GCA_013401275.1 Pandion haliaetus | reverse complement strand
GGTATAGAGAGATCAAATAACGAGTGGTATATAGTTGATAAATTAGGCACTCTTTTCACTCTTTCCCATGATAAAAGACCAAGGATACAGCCAAAGAAATGGAAATGCAGATGCTTGAGTTGTTTCACAGTCAGGTCTCTAGTTTATTTTACAGATGAAATACTTTCAGCTAAATGTAATTCATCAACTGCAAGCACTCACGTGGTGAAATTTGTGTTCATACAGTTAGGGGGGGGNNNGACGGTCTGGGGGGTGGCGGGAGGGGGCTTATGCAGTAAATTTTTGGGCCCGTGGCCAAAATGTGTTTTTCAGGAAGTGTAGAGTGGCTTCTCCTCCCCTCTGTTTGTGAAGGTAGTTTTTAAACAATGAGTTATCAAGTTAAGAAATAGAAGTAATACATGTGAACAGTTGCAGTTCATAATGAATAAGCAGAATGTTCATTGTAATAAATACTGATTGTGTTCAATTCATTGGTAACCTGTAAGCCAGAGTTTTTCCCTACAAATTATTTGATGGATGACAGCTAATAACTAATACATTTAGGATAAATTCTGGTTGAATCAGGCACAGTCTGGGAACAAAGAAGAGTTAAGTTCATTGTCTGACTACACACCCGGGAGTAGTTTTTTACCAACACCATTTAGTTTTTATTCATGCAGTGATACTGTTTTCTCCTGGCAGCTCCTGTGGCAGAAGTTTTAATGAAATGAGTGACAGACCTCATCTGCGTTCGTCAGCCTTCTATGCTGCTATGGGCTTTGAATTTAACATTTGTTTTATCACCCTCATAATCAAGTTCTTTTTCAGACGTAACTTTTTTATGCTGAGATGATAACATGCAGAATTTGTAGGGTATCTCTGCTTATTTTGGTCATGAGGTAAAACTAGTGCCACTGGTTTAGTATTGCAAATAGTTGAATGAGTGAATATAACCTTAGGACATGGAACTGTGGGGGTAGTGAGAAAAGAAGTCAGAGCCTTTGTGTGGTGAACAAAGCATCGCTGTATCTGAACAAGAAAGCAGAGAGCTTTTTCCCTACCTTGTCACACAAAAATTAACAGGATGGCACTATAAACCCCAATAGCAAATAATTCTTCTAAAAATAGTGTGCAAACATCTGTGGTAGGAAGTCAATGTGTGAAAGGCAAGAAATACACAAGGAGGAAAAAGTTTTAGGAATCTGGGCTGTTTATGTTGTTTGCAACCTCAAGGTATGTGGTTGTAATAGCAAAATGGAAGTACTTTGTGGTTTTAAGCACCGTTCTAGCAATTTTCTCTGACCTTATCCAGTAAAATATATTTCTTTATCTGATTGCTCCAGAATTACTGCTTTTAAGATTCAAGAAACAGAAATGATTGCCAGGTCTTCACTGAAACTTTATAAAGTTTCTGGCACACAGTTCATGAACAGTACTATTGAAAGCAGGTGTGACAGAGCTGTGTAGTTCATGTAATTGACTAAAAATTTCAGTCACTTAGTTCTGATATTTATTCTTTATTTATAAAGTGGCACTGAGGAAAGGTTTTAATACGTTCAGCCTAGTTTCCCATCCTGATGAGAGAGTATTGCGTAGCAACTGGATGAAACCTTCCTCATCCTGAACCCTCGTCCTTCAGCTGCCACAGCCACATTTTGTGAGTTTGGTGGAGTCCTTTGCTTTTTCATGTATTGGTTAGTCACTCTCTTGGCATGAAATTAGCAGTGGAGTCATGGAGGGTTAGCAGTTTCACTGACTTGTTTTTATATCTGCCATCTAGGATTACCTCTGCTGAAAATAACCAGTAACCAAAAGCCACAACGTATGAGAGTTGAAAATACTTTCTTAAATCATTCTTAAGGCTTAAACTCAGCTCTAACTAATCAATTTGATTTCTAATAACTATTTTGAAAATCCACAAAAAACTAGTGGCAAAAGATCTTGGCAAAGGCAGGCTGAAGTTCATCTTCCCTGAACATCACCATTTCCCAGCTCCTGCTCCTGACATTTTGCTTCATGTCAGTTTTGCTGTACCGAGGAGAACAGGGAAGAGCTTCCTCTTGAGATTTGTGGCAGAGGTTTTTGCTTAATTAACTGGCAGAGAGGGTGCCTGAGAATGACAGACAGTGCCTCCTTCAGTCCTCAAGTGAATGGTGTTAATTTCTTGCAAAATACAGGGGAACATACTCCCATCAGTATGTCCACACAACTCTTAGGGATGCTAATGAGAGCTGGGTGCTTGTATCAAAGGGCAAATTGCTATCTGTGTGCCAGGGCTGCATCCTGAGTCAGTGAACGGTGGAATTACATCGTCTCACTGGTTCTTTTTTGATGCATCATGTCTTTCAGCAATTTCATTGTTTCTTCTCCTGTTGCTATAGCTATCCTAAGCCAAGTTTTCCTAAGAAAACCACAGAATAATCTGGTATCAGTTCTGTCAGTATGCCACATAAAATGCTCTAAAGCTGGGATTTCTGGGAAAATAGCAGAGGGAATTTTGGCAGGTCAGACTTGTTCTTCTGGACTTGCTCAAAAATAGTGGTGGATTTGTTTCACGTGGACAGCTGTTTGTCTGAAAGCTTGCTTTAGTACAATATGAAAGTGATTCAGCCCCCTAATCCATCACTGGAAATCTCTGCCACCATCCAAGATACTTAAAGGAATCACATTTACAGTTCTAATTGATAGCCACTGTTTTGACAGGCAAACAAATTTCTCTTCCCAGTGGCTTCATGCAGTTGGCCTCCAGCAGACCTTACCATTAGCACAATTCTGCTGAAAAGAATATACAAGCTAATAATAACTCTGTAGGGAAGGATGTTAACCACAAACTACTATGTCTAATTAGTAATGTACAATAGCCAAGGCCAGGGAGGGAAGGTATTATTTATCAGAAGGACTGATTTTGGCAGTTTAAAAATGCAAAACCATCTATTATTTATTATGCTGAAACACATCTTTCAAAATACAGTATGTATAACTCTGCTCTTATTTTGGCATTGTTTTGAATGTTACTGCTTTGTAAAAATGTCAGCTATAGTAGAGGCGCAGAGGTGGAATTCCTGATGCTTTAACCTTAGAAGTTCCTGGTGGAACCTAAAACCAAGTAATCTTAGGTTTTCTCTTTGCCTTTACAACCTCCCTTTCCTATTCAAGAACTATCTCTCGCCCTCTTAGAAGTCTCCCTTCGAAAGAGCCTCTTCACTGTGTACTATCTCTTATTCAGAGTTTCTTGAGCACTCTGAGCAGTACAGAGCTCAAAATACAGGCTAATGCATCCCGCAGAGAAAGAGTGGATACCGTTGTTGGTAGCTCAGCTACTGTAGAGATCTCTGCAAGTCTCTGCTGCACGTTGCTGCACAGTGTCTCGGAGGCGAGAGTGCTGGTTCCCAAGACACATTCCTTTCATGCAGTCTCCAGCAGAAATCTCCAGGAAGAGGTATTTCTGTAGCGGTGCAGCAGTAGAGCATGTGAAAGGAGTGTGGAGCAAGGAGCGGGAGAGTGAGTGTGTTAGGAGAGAAGAAGGAAATGAATGAGGAGAGAACTTGGAGGAGATGGGGGGAAATAGTCAAGGGGAAAAAGCATCATAGCAAGCTGGTTGGAGAATTAGGCAGGTAGATAATGCAGTGATAATGTAATCAGAGCTCTGAGGTGATCAGCAGAGAAAGAGAATAGGACCTTTTTAACTGGGCAAGTCATGTTTACCTTTCATACCTCAGTTTCTTAATTTGTAGAATGGATATGACGATAATATGCACAATATTAATTGAGCATTAGAGAGTCACTACATTCCCATAGAGAATGAAGCTTTTGTGAAGGCTGGGGTGTTGTCTCGCTCAAAACATAGGGGAGTCCTCTGTATTCCTGCTATTTTTCAAGCAAGGGTCATGTTTTTCCTGGAGATCTCGTTGGAACCTGCAATGAGCAGTTTCGCTTCATGAAAGTCAGATAAGCCCCCACAAATCCCCACTGTGGCATGTAAGGGGAGGAAGGCACATGGTTTGGTTGAGAAGGTGAGTACTGCAGTGGTGAGATGATTAGCAAGTCTGACACCTGGAAGTATCATGGCTCTGAGTGCCAATGTAGCAGGGTTTCAGTTTTGTTTTGCAAATCCCATGTATTTAATTTGCCTCATGAGATTTGTAGCTGCAGTTCTGATAATGTCACAGTTGCACGTTGTTTTTCCATAGCCAAAAGGCATGAGCAAAAAGCTTTGTAGTGTGAGTGGAGATTCTCATATAGTGCCTCAGTGGCTGAAATGCACCAAATACCATGAGAGTTATGACACAAGAAAAATGAAAAGTCTTTCCCATTATGAACATGGATAATACATACATGTACTATACATGCATATGTAGTTGATACTTTAGTGAATTCTGGGGCCGTGTGGCCAGTAAAAAGGGAAGGAGACCCACAACAGATGAGGAGAAAGCATGAAAAAGAAGAGAAAAAACTCAGCAGCCTGTTCTTGTCAAATTTGGCACCCAAAGAGCAATCTTTTATCTCCCTTCAGTTGGTCTTTTCCCTGTCCCACCTTCAAGTGCCTCTCAGTTACCCCCAGAGGGCTGGAGGTGCTGGTGGGACACTGAGGCATGCTGGCTCTCACTTGACTGCAGAATTTCCATGCCCACATCTGAGAAAACCATGAAGTCAGCAACTAGTTCTGGAAGGACTGCTGGCAACAGTCACAAACTGCACAGGGAGTCTCTGTCTCCTATTTTGTCTCAGTGACTGAACCTTAAAGGAATAGGTTCAGTCAGAAAATGCATTTAGCTTTTTCTTGCATGACAGAGAATAACAAATTCCTGGAAAAATTAGTAGCTAGCCTAACATTCTGCTTCTATTTTCTTTTCATGGCGAGATGAGAAAATGGGTGACTATGAAATGGGAATTAAGAAGGCAGAGTCAAGGGCTTAATACTCTGGTCCTTTTCCTTTGCTTTGAGTATGGAGTTACCATGCCCAAGACATGGATGTGATTGTCATGTTCCCCTAGAGTTGGCAGACTGGCATTTGCATGACTCTATACAGAGTAGGCATAGCTATGTTTCTGTGCACTGTCTGGGACAGAATTACTATTCACTTCAGAAGAAAGTACTTGCCTCTATAGTGAAACCTAGAAGGGAAAATGGCTGATGCTGTATGACAGTAGGGAAAAATAAAAGACTATATGGGAATAATTCCTTACTTGGGTGGAGGGTAATTCCACAGTCTGGTGGACAAGCAGCCAGGGCTTGTTGCATTGGACAGACTGTAAATCAATTTTTCTCCTTCTTCTGATCAACCTGCAAATTACAGCTCTACTCTACTACTACAGTTTTTTCTTTCTTCATGTATGTGATGCGGGATGCAGAATTCTTGTACTGGTGACCAAAAAGACCAGCAACATGGTCGTCAGATATTCGAAGCATCATTTCATGGAAACAGATGCATAGCTGTCATTCAACACCACGTTTTTCCTGGTCAGATAATAATAGTGGTGACCCCTCTTCATAAACACTATCTCCAACACTCAGACTACCTCAGCATGTTTTCTAAAAATAAGTTCCTTTAAGTATGAAGGGTGACTTTTCATAGCTGCCTTCTGTTGTCTATATTTACATAGTAGCCGATGAGGGTTATTACATTCCATTGGTTCAGTAGATGGACTTTGTGGCTTTGCAGCAACCACTTCTAACTCAGGTGGCCCAAGTTTTAAGGTACCGTCATGTTCCTTGGGTTTTGACTTTGGTCATTTCATATGCTGCGGAAGTAAGATTTGATGTATGGTACAGATGGACAGAACTGCCCCACTGGTAGGGATTTCCTAATACCTACTTAGCAGAATGAGTTACAGTAACTCACTTCTATCTAAATTAAGAGCAAGGTCTACATTTTAAAAATAAGGATATGGGGCGCAAAGGCTTAGGGAAGATGATGGTTGAAAAGATTTTGGGGTGATTATTTAGATTGCCTTTGTTCTGCAGTTTCTAGGCAGAAGAGCAACATCTTGCATTTCACATGGCAGCCTCCAGTCTTTTGTCTGATACTGAAACACAGATAATATCCAAGACAATTATACCAGCAATGAAGATTTTCTCTTATTGCTGTCCACATGGTTGATACTCTCAGACTGAACTTTACTGTGTAATGTAGGGCTTCTGTTTGACATTTCGTTTCTGTGTGTGACCCTCTCTATTGAAGATTATAGACTATTTACCTGTGAGGTGTTACAGCAAGCAGCTTCTCAGATTTGGTGCTGGGAATTCTTTCATTAGCCCTTAAGTCTGTGAACAATGTGATGATCCAAGCATTAATACAAATGTGATTAACTGTCTTTTCTCAGCTTTGTTTGCTTTGTTCTACTGATGCCTACAAGTTACATAATGAGGAGCATGTACAGGGTATGCATTAAAGGCAGTTCCCCATTGTAGCAGGCTTCATGGCAAATTTATTTTCCTTTTAGCAAAACTTCAGTGGGGAAAAAAAATTGCACTGTTGATTTATTTTGAATGAACTCCTGGAAGGCTTACTAAGTGTGCCATGTGGAAAGCTCCTTGAAGTGCTGAGGGTTAATACTCTCTGCTCTTAATTTCAAATTCCAGATAAATATGGTTTCAGCTTTGATCTTATCTGGACTAATTCTTTGTCACTCTACTAATTAATTCAGCATGCTGCAGAACAGATGCTAATTTGGGCATCAAAGAAATAAACGGGTGGGGGAGGTTGTTTTTAATCAGAGTTGTTAAAAAGATAAGTTTTGCTCCCATTAGACCGGATCTGGAAGCTCAGTCATTTTAGTCTAGCTCTAGCAGCCTGATACAGTAAATAAATTTAAAAAAAAAAACAAAACAAAAAAGGCACTTATTCACTTAATGTTGACATAACAGGAGCAACATATATTGGTGTTAATAATGTGGATTTCTTTATATTTGCATTTCTACATAACCTCTCTTTTCCTGCTGACCATAACCAGGTAAACTCTTGATTGCAGTATTGTAATAATGTGGATTATCTCCCCAAATAATTTGAAGATGGCTAAATATGAGGATACTCACATTCATGAAGTTTAGCTACATTTCCAAAATACGAATAATTTTAGCACAGGACATCTTAACAAATTGTCATGTGCCTCCGCTGATATAATAAATCGGAGGTTAGGTCATTTTTCCCTTTTCATGGGAACTATTTTTGATTGCCTGAGCTGCCCTGTTCACTACGGAAAGCTGCCGCTCTTGCTGCCTCCCTCTTGCTTGGTGCTGCCCTGGGAGTGAGCCCCAGCAGTGAGAGAGTAGGGAGGCACCAGGCTAGCCATGTAACTCTTTCCTGCAAGCAAAGCTCAGCGAATCTAGTTAAAAGTGGATTTTTTTTTCTTTACTTTCCAACTCACCAAACAGTATTGGTTTTGTACATGGCACTGCCCAGCCCAGCGATGGTGTTCCCATTTTACCCCTTCCTCTCCCTTTCCCTGGAGTTGGAGGCACTGCCCACCCAGGAGCAGGGAGCAGAAGGGGCTGAAATGGCCCTCCCCTGTGTTCATCATCTTATCAGGGCTTTTCTCTCACCCTGCCAAAGCAGGGAGGCTGGGTCAAAACCTGCTCCTGGGCAAGGCTTTGTCATGAGGAGGTCTTGCTGCAATAGGTCTCGTACGCTGGGGCATCTCGATGTTGCTGGGGCTAAATCCTCCGTAGAGGGAATGGGATCCACTCACTGGGAGCAGGGGGCTGGTAGTGGGGCGAGGAAAAGAGATGCTCGCTCCACCTGCCTCGCCGGCCCCTGCACAGAGCTACCCTTTAACCAGAAGTTTTGACTCATGTCGTGGAGGTACTTTAATCTTCTTGAATATTGGTGAAGACTTGAACAGTGTTGCCCAGCCCTTGCTGCGTAGGCTCCATTCTCAAAATGTCGAAACCTGTTTAACCAAAACATGTATCTCTTCTTTCTGTAGTTTTTTCAGCTGTTGCAAAGCTCTTGGTCCCACTGGTGTAATACTCAATGGCATACTTCTGCCCAATAAGTAAACATTTAATAATAAACCTTTTAGGTAGTTAGAGAGCCACTAAAAATGTAAAAGATGTATTTCATTAATGCTGCCATTAACATAAATGTAAAATGAGCCTGGCCTGTAATCACCAACAAGTCTGACTCACTAAGGATCTTTACGGCAACATTTAATACTCTTTAAAAGTGTATGTATGAAAGTGATTAATCAAAGCACAGCACTGCTTCCAAAGTATTTCTTCTGCTGTAAAGCTGAGTGATAAAATAACTTAAAACACACGGCAGTAGTAGCAGTTAATAAGCTTTTTATAGTCCCTGTGTGGACCTGAAAATCATACCTTATTAGTATCTTTATCTTTCTTTCTCACTCATTCATTCTTACTCACATTTAAATTTAATTTTAAGGGTTATTTCTAGTCTTTCATAAGGGAGCTGCTCTAATAATCTCTGCATTTTTCCCCATTTGCTGAGAAATGACTAGGAGTCAGAGCTTTTGTTATATGTACTTTACAAATCACTCAGTGTTTTTTACAGATCATTTCTGGAGATGTCAAGATTTTATGACATTGTTAGGCTTTATATCTTGCTTGACTGCATCATAGGCCCTCTTGAATTATTTCCCCACTGATGTTTGCAATTCCATTATGTACCCTGTTAGCTGCAGTGACACCTAGTGATCTAGGGCAAATTACTTAACTAAGAAATCCAAATTGCTGAATTTGGTCAGCAAGCTGCTTAGGGTTCCACTCACCAGATGTTTCTCCTGTGTAGATGTCTGGGACTTTATAGACCTGCCTGCTTTTTAATCCTTGAAGCAAATATCAACACATTTGAGATCTGGAAGCTCATGGCTCCACATGGAAACGAAGTGTTGCCATGACCACAGCTTTAGGTCTTGCATGTAAGACGTTTATTCCAAGTACAACAGAGGAGGTCTACAAGAGGTTTGTTTTAATTTTTATCTCTTGGAAGCCCTGAAACGAAGCATATGTATGCTTTAATGCTATAGCCAATAGAATGGTAATAAAGACTGCAAGATGACGACACACATTTGGTATTCAGAGACTTCAGTCATTTAATTCTTCTAAGGGGAAAAATTTTAGCTATTTGCAGGGCACCCTTTGAAATTAATAGAAATAGGATAGTTCCTCACTCTTGCATAGCATGTTTTGTCGCATACGGGCTTTTCCCATAAGGATGAAGCGCTCAGAGATCTGATCACATAAAGAAAATCCCTTTATGCTTTTGTTTACAGAAGGACTTTGCTCTGAGTAGTTGAAATATTAGTTTTCTCAACTGAAAAGTATACTAAGGTTATTAGGGCTTTAACTTCTTTATCGGTACTTCCTAGGCATTTACAGTAGATAATCAGAGAACTGGGGAAGTCACTCAACCTGGGGAGATACAGATTTATTTCCTTACTGTTATGATTACAAGTGACTTCATTTGACATAAATTGATTATAGATGGATATAGAATGAGAGGATGCAGCTGATCCATTCGTTTTCAGGTCTTCTAGTTCTATTTCTCCATTTGCTACATAAGGTTTTCAGAGTAACAATTCTATCAGTTATTAAGTTGAAGAGAATTTTGCTGTGCACAGTATAGCAAAACAGGCCTTTTAAAAATGTGTGCCATCCATTTTTTCATTAATGTTTTTATTCTTCTGACAACAGTATGAATATGGAAGGCAGATTTTACCACAATCCAATTATTTGTTGCCTGGAGAATTGGAAACTTCAAATCCTAAGGCCATTCAGTGTTCATAGAATTTTAATATGGATTTGATTAATTCCATAGTATAATTTTGACAACACATTTTATCCCGTCCTTGTTGAAATCAGTGGAGGGCCTCACACTGATATCAGTGAGAACATGGTCAAACCCAGTTAGGCAGCAAGTACTCTTACCTCTTTCTTGTTTTTTGGTGGGTGGTTTATTTTGGGGGTTTTTTTTGGTTTGGTGGGGGTTTTTTTGTTCTGTTCCTATAAGCAGTAGAGAACCATTAACCTGTAGTGCACAAACCCATGCAAAATTACAATGGGTGGAAGTTAATTTTATCATCGGAAGCCCATGGCAATTAGAACGCATCAGTGAGCCGACCATAAATTTTAGGACAGGGTGTATAAATTCAGGCAGATACTGGGTTTTTGTAGTTTAATGCTGTCTACTCTATATTGCTTTTCTTAACAGTGTTAAATTTTTTGCTGCTTTTATTTTTTAAAGGTTTGTGCAAGGGGTTTTTTTGAGCTGAAAAATATATTACAATAATAATAAAAGAGAATGGATTTTTATGGTATAGCAATGTGCAAAAGAGGCCAAAAATCTGAACATTTCCCTAGCCTTGAGCTATATGCTGTGTACTTACTGTAACAGGTAAAAATTGTAAGCCTGCACAAATCCCATCTGAAGCCAAAAATAGCAAAAAAACCAAAAGTTGTTTTCCAGACCAACTCGCTATTCCCAATTTATAATTACACTGGAACTTGCCAATTTTATGGCAGGAACAGCCCTACCCCCAA
>VYZV01026444.1:37166-56169 GCA_013401275.1 Pandion haliaetus | reverse complement strand
AGTTTTCTGAGGTGTTGGTTTGTTCTTCCTGACACAAGTCAAGTGGTTCCTTGGACTGAGGCCCTATTTTAAATAAACTCATCGTTTTATTCATGCTTCAAAGAGTTTGGCTGTAATAAAGCATGTGCTCCAAAGGTCTAGAATCTGCCCATAAAAGGAAAAAGCTAATGCTGTGTCTGAGGTTTATTTTGATCAAGCTGACTCAAATCTGTATTTTTAGTGTGTTCTGTGTAAATTACTCAGAATTTGTCATTTTAACAACAAGATGTTCACTACATTATTAAATACTGGAAGAGATCCTCTCTTTTCTTTCCCTCAAAACAAGACTTCTCTTACTCCCTTCCTCCTTCTTTTTCCCACTCATTTGGGGTTGCCTTTTAATTTTCTAGCATTTGAAGATCATTGTCAAACCAACTGGATAAGTATATTAGGCGCTTGAGTTTTACACATAATAATTTGTTTGCCTTTCAAATGCAAATAAAGTGACTATCAATTGAAAGAAAACTATTTTTTCCTGTTTGTTCAGGATTATTTTACTGGAATATTCCTGCTGAGACCAAAGTCTCTCTTCCAGCAGAGTTGAACATTTCCTTGACATTAGAATAAAATTCCACAAAATGAAGAGCCTTGTTGAAAATGGGGTGATTTTAAAAAGTAGCATATGAGTTGGTGAATAAGGAGGCACTCTATGTAAAAAAAAAAATACTCTGTATTTGTTCGTGGGACTAGTAGTTTGTTGTTTGGTTAAAACAGTCTTGGTTTTGTAGTCCTCCTTGGAATTAATTGAGGATTTTTTTTTTAATAGTATTACATTTTTGAGCAGAGTGTTAGAGAAGCAGAAGGAACATCTGGCTCTTGCTTTCAGAACATCTGAACTGAATGCTTAAGTTACAGTGAATCTCAAATTTGGGTAAAATTAAATGGTTTCAGTTTTTATATTAAAGCCTGAATTTCCTTTACTTTTCGGAAACCTTCCAGCAACTGAAGAGCATTTCTCTCTTGTTTTATCAGCTCTGATGCTTGTCGCCTGTTCCCATAGTTAAAAAATCAATACATATGTTTTAGATATTTGGCAAACAGAGATTTAATTTTGCAGCTGCAAGATCCCTGTATGAAGGGATTGCATCTAACAAAAACATTTAGAGAGCACTTATATATGAGAGAATACTTGTGAGTGAAACTCCATTTCTATCAGCATTTGTTTCATTATATTTAATTACAAACAATTTGTATGTTACTGGAAATCAAAATGAAAACAAGAATAGCTGCATGCATGACAGTGTGGTAGAAAAGCCAAATTGTTTTGAATCAAAAGTTGAAACTCACACTGTTACAAAAATCAAGGTATGATTTTTTAAATGCGTAGTACATCTTAGAGCATGTTCATACACACATGCAATGTTGCCAGTCCCGTGTAGCTTTTGTGCCTGTTATCCACTTGCCATGTCTATTATGGCTGTTTATAGTTCATATTGATCTCTGATAAAATGTTGGTAATTGCTCTTCTCACCATTAAGCTCTGTGCTAAGCCACATGGGTTTGGGACTCCTAAGCTTGTGCATCATTATTTATTAAGAGTTAATCCAACGTGGTATATCTGTTCATTGAATATTCGTGACTTTGCAGCACAGCTAGGTCCTGTGGTTTAGACAAAGTGTTGGATGTGATCCCAGTTTTAATACTCCCAATTTATTATAACCATTGAACCCTGATCAGATCATGGATTGGACTGGATCCCAGTTTTTTAAATGTCCCAATTTATTGCTGGCTTGCAACCCTGATAAGAATACATATTTGATTAAGGCTTCAGTTTTCAAAAATTCCAGTTAATTACTTTTAGATTCTTATTAGATCATAGCCGTGTAGTATGGTATGTTGAAGTTATGAAAAAATTACTGGGTGATGTTGCACAGGTCAAGGTCATAGTTTCATTTTGTGCTGACAGTATGAAGTTATCAGATTTCTGTTTATTACTGTGGCAGCACTTGCACTGGACAGGAGGATAGATTAATCCCAACCCATTGATTCTGAATGATTCTCATTTTAGATCTGCTGCTGCTCTGCATACCAGAACATGTAATAAAAGCCTACCACGGAATCCTGAGAGATTGATGTTTGGTTATGAGTAGCTGAGGTAGATGGGTCTCAACTACCTTTCACAGGTTGTGGTGTGGCATTTAGAACCAAATAGCAATTTTTCAGCTGCATCATGTGGTTAATCCACCGCTGGAGGACATTTTTAGACAACAGTAGGCTGATCCCAGATTGTCCCAGCTTGAGAACATTAAGAATTGAGGGTAACAGAATGGCACATGGAATTGGCCTTTTTTATTTAACTATCTCAGTGCTATTCCTGGTATTGGAGACTGATGGAAATAGCACTTTCCAGGTGTCATAGCCATGCCCTCTAAATTTAAGCACCCAAATTCTCATCCAAGCCATTTAACGTCCTTGGTTTGCCCTTCATTGAGGCACTGGTTTCACTTTGCTCTGGAGACAAGTTTTCACAAGCTCTGAAGCCTGCCCACCGAAAAGGTCAAGCAGCTCAGAGGCAATGGCCTGGTTCTTTCTTGCATAAATGGGCCAATGTGGGTTTCTTTTCTGTATACATCAGAGTCTTATTAGAAACTTACATGAAGTTTTTTAAAATGACATAGTAAAACAGAAATACTGCTGTTAGAAACTTTTACAGGCCAAACTAGTAAAGTGAAACTGGCCAGTGTACTAGCCAACCTGGGTAATAGAGGGCTTTCTAGGAGACAGACTAATCTGGCTTAGGGATTTCTTTGATGCAGTACTGAATGTAGGTCAGCTCTTGCCTACCCCACAATCAATAAGGGCATAAGAATGAGTTGGAAGCTGTATTTCATTCCTTGCCCTTCCATATGTGATTTATGACAGTCTATCGTAAATCTTTGGTGTGCACTTTGATGTAGTGCCACACCGCAGAATTCCTGTTCTCAGACTCCCTTACCTGCAGGGTAAAAATGAGAATACAACTCGTGGGGATAGACAGTCAGGCAGGAAATTGGTTTGCATGTGTAATTCTCATCCATAGTGGTGGTAAACCAAAATATCAGAAAGTCTTAAAGGTTTGTCTGCTCAGTCAAAGCTGAGTTTTGCTTTCTTATCCGGAACTGTTAGTTAGAAACAACCTGTGAATCCCAGACTAACAGATGGAGACTGTTCCTGTTCTTGAACAGAGAGATTCTGTTCAATAGGGTCCAGGCTCGACGCCCTGTGTGTACAATAAAGAAATGTGCACGGCGTATCATATCACACGGAGCTAGGCTGGCTCCTTCCACTGCTAGGATTGCATTGAAATGAAGGCATAATGTTTAAGCAGTTGCAGAGATGGTTGTACGAACTCACGAGGTCTCACTAGCTAAGCGGAGCTGCAAGTATCTACGCAGGAGATGTTCCAAGAATACCCACTTACTGAAGGAGGAGGCCGCAGGGACTCAGTAGGTGTCAGCCTTCCTGGGTCTGTTCCGAGCTATGTTACTGCATGTGGTTGTGGATGTCGGGGTTTCATGAGGTGTCAAATCAATATTGTGTCTTCCCATGGTCATTACAGTGTCTCTGGTATTTTTCTTAAGACAGCGTTAGAATCCTCTGTTTTTGACTGGTATCTACTACAGTAACTGCTGGAGCTGATCTAGTTAGTGGCAGTGAATAAGTTCATAGACTGATGTCTCTGTCTTGCCATAGTTTTTCTGCAGGTATATGGCAGTTACTCTATACTTGTTCACTGTTTATCTCATTAACTTCTCTGAAATAATTTGCTTGATGTCTTGGTTGGATAGGTGAATCTGTGGCTTTGACTGCATTTGGTATTGTTTCCATTCCTGACATTAAGTTCCCAATGACTAAAATATAAGCGAAGTTAAATCTTGCTTTCTAGGAGTATTCTGTTATTTTGATTCTCTTTTCATGATTATTTGTTCCACGTGAGCTAACGTTAGCAAAAGGGACTCAGGTATGATGTGCACAGCACCTCACTTATCTTTTTAATGGACAAGTACAAATTACAGCAGCCTGAGAATTCCTTTAAATCAGTATTGAGAACTAGGCCTGCAACTTACCTATGGTCTGCAAAGTCCCCGCAGGCTCAAGTCCGTTTTGCAGGGGGAGCTTGGAGCTCTTAAAGGCATCAGAACGTCTCAGGTGAAAGATGCCAAAGTAATTTTGACAAACCTGGAATGATTCCACTAATCCACATTGTCACAAACAAGGAACACCCTGTTGACAGGAGACTGAGCAACCTGATCTGTGCAGTCAGCCTTGCTTTCAGCAGGCGGTTGAGCAGGGTGACCTTCAGAGGGTTCCTTCCAACCTAAATTTTTCTGATATTGTCACTTCAAAAAATAACTCAGGGTAATTGTGAGTAAAAAAAATTACATAATGTGGTCAAATACAGAATATAATATACTTCGCTTTTCCAGTAGTTGTCTTTCTGTAATCTGCTGCATTTCCCCCAGTGTATAACTAATGTGGACAAGAGAGAGACAGAAAAACTTCCTCAGATTTAACAGCAAAGGTAAAATCCTGTTCTCATTGAAGTTCATGGGGTGGGGGAAAATGCACTGACCTCATTAGAGCCAGGATTTTCTTTATAGGGCAGGATTCTGTGTAAGTTGGTAATCACTCCCTGTCACCTCTGAAATAAATGGAAGAACATTAAGACCTCAGTCTTGTCTATCCAAAGCTCACATTCCTCATTTTGTGGTACAAAAGGGCTATGTTTCATCTTCAGCTTGTCATAATCTTAAATTTTAAGGTCAGTGTAGCTCTGTCTCCTTCTTAGGTTTTTCTTTCCTCTGTTTCTTTACTAACATCCCTTCAAAGGCAGCTACTTTGGTCAGTTCAGCATTATACGAGTATGAGGTATTTATCTAGAACACGCAATATTTCATGTTTAGCCCTGGTGGTTTTTATCATTGGGCTGGTTAATGCTGTTATAAGCTCTATCTTGTTTAGCCTGAGTTACAGTCTCTTAATCTCTTGAATTTGTGGCTTTTTTTTTTTATTTCCCAGACTGTTTCTGTTCTTGTTTACAATTACAGATACTAATTATGGGGGAGAAGATGTTCAAATCCAGCACAATAGAATGAGCTCAAATGAAGAAACACTTGCATAGCTTATGGGGAAGATGTTTTCGACAAATATGCCTCCAGTAGAATACCCTGAAAGATGATACTAAATTAGATATTGTTTGAGTCTTGATGAGGATGTCGTATCAGATGTCCTCAATTTACTGGCAAAAGGTGGATTTTTATTTTATTTTATTTTTTTCAGCTGTGAGACTTGCCTGCCTTTAGAGTTTTCTTAGGTGATCATTGAAAAAATACAAATGAACCTTTTCCTGATAAAAGATGCAGGTTTGAATAAGGCTGTTAATGTCATTATAGACCATGTCTGTCTGAAAAATGATTATGAAATAAAAAAAATTAAAAGCACTGTGCTGAAATTATCTCCTCAGATATTCAAGTGAAATATACCCATTCCCTTCAGTGGTTACAGCTTACGAATATCTGAAGGCAGGATGTATTCAGTCCACTATTATGTAAATGAATGAAAATACAACATTTTAGTTACCAAAATATATTTTGCTAGCAGCTAGAAAGGAATTAAAACATTAAACCCAATGGAAATCTAAGTGACCTCCTGCAGAAATAGGCTGCTTTCCTCTAGACAACCCATTACTCAATATATGTATGAATTAGGTAAATGAGAGACAAAAGCAGAAATGTTATGTAAAATCACAGTTGAAGTATTAAGATACTAAATCAGATGTAAATTGAGTAATCATTGCAGTATGTAGATCTCGGGGAGAGTCACATGAGTGGGGGGAAAAAAGCAATGCAGCAGCTTTTATTCTGCTGTTCACAAGGAACAACCAAATCAGAGGATGAATGTTTAGCATCTCAATGATCTCAAAAGACTTAAAGGATCAGGTCCTCTTTCGGAGTTTCGGTATACCTCAAACTGATCGTACGCACACACTCGCTTACCTGCTCTTATTCTGCTTCTCTTACTGTGAACAGAATAGAAATTATCCTAACAGGCCCATGGCCCTGTTTTTGTTAGACATTTTGTCTTTTCTTGTTATTCATACTTCTCCCCCGGGAACATCTTTCATTGACATAGCCAGCATCTTGCTCATTCATGTACCTGTTTGTGCTTCCACAAAGTCTATTGCTTTTAATCCACCATACAAGAAATGTTGCTGTATTCATCTGAAGTATAAAACAAGGTCCCTTTGTGAAATATGCTGTTGTTGGTCAGCAGCTGCATTTCCTGTCATGCGTTTGACTTCTTAGATAGGCACCTTGGGGCTCAAACCATCTCATTCTTTGTGCTTTGCTCAGTACTAAGCACACGGTCATTGCATGGTAAATAAAAAAATGTTGCATCGCTTTTGCACTGTCCCTAGAAAGTCAGAAGAAACAGGATGACCCAGAGCTCATGGGGAGTGCAAGAGAGGAGGAGTTGAAACACCTCAGGAAAGGTTGTGCTTTTTTGTTGTGGGCCTATTTTGGTCAGTTTTCCCCATCTAAAACTGTTCCAATGTGAAGTGCAGCCTTGCAGTTCTCCTACTCAGAGAGTCCACAATCTCTCCTGGGCCGAGCTTCCCACCTGCAGTTTTTGCACTGCGGCCAGACCTAGTAGCTGTTGGTGCAGCTGAGTTGCTTCTCATGTCTCCTGTTGGGCAGCGGGTGCCTTGTCCCTTGCTTGGGGGTGGCAGAGCCAGGAGCTCATGCTGCTTCGAGTTTTGTCGTGCTCCGAGGTGATGGGTGCTTGGACTGTGACTCACTGCGCAAAGCTCATTTTGAGCTAGGGCTGGTGTTGGGCTCCAGAATGGCACGTTGGGCTGCATCCAGTGTCTTGCTGTTTGGTCCCCACTGAAGGCAGCCTTTGGGTTCCATGGCTCTTAATGACCCTGGCCTTGTCTGGGCTACTGTGCTGGTAACATCAAGTTCTGCGTTTCAATTTTCACAGAGGCTTAGAGCACTGGTTTTGGAAGCTTCATTATTTTCTTGTCGCCCACTCACAACCCAGCCACCCACGCAGCTTCTGCCTGATGGGCCAAGAGATGAGGAGTATCTCTTACAGCTTTTCCTAACCCTCTCATTCCATTCCCAAAAGCATTTCTGAGTCTGCTCCAAAAGTCACTTCTGCTCAGCTCTTCTGGAGTTTTCTTGAGGTGGTCCAGATCCCTTCCTGCAGCTGCCTCACTCTGTGTGCGCTGCAGTCTTTTAAACCAGCTTTTGTCTGTCAGTATCTCTGTCACTGATGTCAGGCTAAAACGTTTTACATTGTGTTTGTCACAGGCGGCGAATACATATGTGGTCATTGACAGTAGCTCAGCAGAAACACAATAACTTGTTAAGCCGCAGTAACTCAATGGTATGTCTGAGCTGCAGCTGGAAGGAGCTGTTTGGGCTATTAACCCTTTCATGGCTGCTGCACTCTAGGTTTATGCATCTTTTCATGTGTTAGTACATGAGAAATCACCATATACGATTTGTGTGGATGTGTCAGATAGGAAGATTGTTTGAAGGATAAATGAGAGTGTTTCCTTGATTTACAGCTCTGGGGATGCTCTACTGAACAGTATGTGAGGTGTAGAGAAGCTTTTGAAAAATACCATGTCCCATTTCCAGAAGTATAATGTCCCATTAGGTATATAGGATCCTGTCTTCATTTGACTTACACAAATAGGATGCCACATGTTTTGGAAATGTTACTTATAGTTCTATTGAGGTTATATATTTTATCAAACAATTTTTTTTTTCTGAAATTATTTGTTGTAGAGAAATGTTCTAGTGATAGCTAGTGGGTCTTGAAAGCAACACAAAAGATTAGGGTAGGATACGTGTTTGGATGCTATTGAGAAAAAGATGGGTCACAGGAAAAAAAAAAGGGCATTGCTTGATACGGCACTTCTGTTGCCTGTCCTCTGGCTGCTTGTGTGCAAAGGTTGTGTTTTTACAGAAACACAGCTAAGGGAAGTTGATGCAGTTGTCGTGAAGTGATTTAACTGGAGAGCATGGTGTTCAGGTGGCGGAAGAGAGCAAGCAGGATTGATATGGGATACCCAAAAGGAAATATATGTAACTTCCCTTCATTCTGTGTGAGTTTTTCTTTTCCCTTTCCCTCATCAGGAAGTTTGTAGAAACTTTAGCGCTACACTAAATTGTTCAGATGGTGACCTGTGCCTCTCCTCATCTCTGGTTTCACTGCCAGCACCGTGGTGCTGAGTGACATTTTATCTTTTGTCACAAATTTGCACCAGTTGTTTAACCAGACCCATCCTGTGCTGTGAGTTTTGGGGTCTCTTGTAGTAATTGTTTGTTCAATAAGCTGGTTGCTATGATAGTTGTGTTGATTTGGAATTTTTTTGTGTGTGTGTTGGGGAGTAAAGATATTGCTGTTTCAGATGGGGAGAAACACAGAGGGAGGTGCAGAAATGGTGAACGACTGGAGTGGGATATAGCAGAAGTAGCCTGCTTAGCAGGGTTGGCAGAGCATTATAGGAGTGGTGGAAGGAACAGCACATTCATTTTTTGTACCTCAGTAAAGAATTCCTGGGCACCTAGTGGGATGTGCCATAGAAAAGATTGCTTTAAAACTGGGTGAAAACATGATGCTGAAATACAGTGAGGATATCTAAAACTTCACAAAGATGTGAAGAAACTTCAAAGGTGAAAAACATAGGAGAGGCCATGGAAGGACAGGTAAATAGAAAGAAAGAAATAACAGCCATCTGATAGTTTGTGTCCCTGTATTTGAACGTTTGGATTGAAATGAAGAAGAGATCACTGAGAAAATTTTATAGATTTGTGTGGAAGAGTAAAAAGCAAACAAGAAATATTAATGCAATTATAATAGCCATATTGAAAAGATGAAACATTGATCATGAAGAATTTCACTTAACCTAGTATTGACTGGTCCATATAATATAGAACAGAAATAATTGTTCCTGAGTAGGTTCGACTTACAATAGTGGCAGCGATTGAAGATAGCATTCAGAAGGAGAAGTTGAAGAAGCTAGGCTTATTCACAGGAACAAAAGAAAATTGTGGTGACCTAATTCCAGCTTTTGTTGTGCAGAATATGCCAGTATTGATAGCAGGACAAATTACTCTCACTGTCAGACATGAAAGCAAGATTCACGTGATGCTGCTGTGCTGCACTACTCCTGCTTTCAAATAGGTATTAAATACCGAGGGGACAGGTGATATATTGGTCCAAAGAACATCATAGCTCATCATTTTCTGAGAAACTGCTGTGACTCTTCTTGGGACTGTGTGCCATGCCTTCTGCACTGACGTGTGATAAGATCATTCCTTGAAATGCAGTGTCCTCCCATTTTTCTGCCTGTTTCATCTCACATGGATCTGTGTGTGCCATGAAACTTGTACCTCATATGATGTATTCCTGCACTGAAGTCTGTGTTTAGGCTTTTTTGGTCACTAATTGAGGATGAAGCCCTCCACAGTTTCCCAGGTTTTTAAGAACATTCAGTGCTTTTTCGGAGTTAATCTAGAAGACAGCAACAATCTCAAAGTGCTTTACGCATTTTCTTAGAAGAACAGGATAATCGGAGGCAAGGGCTACTACCAAACTGACAGTTATTGGGTGCAGGAGCTAACAGTTACTTGTGTGCTTTTTTTTTTTTTAAACAGGGGTAGTGCCCTCATTTTTACATTTCTGACATAATCCCATGTGGGACATGCAAAATATTAATCCTTCTGCAAGAGGGTTTCTCTTGAAGTGCCTGTATGTATAAAAGATAGAAAACAGCAGTGTAGACCTCCCTCCCTGCTTCATTGATGTCTGAGACCTTATTTGCAATGGAAATCCACCCCTGTCCTTGTAGTACGATTGCTTTCGGATGATGAGCTACCTGAAAAGACTTTTTTATGTGAATGGACCAAGTGATAACTTTGCCCCAAATTCCGTTATGTGAATGATGAATGTGGTGTTTCACGCAGGGACATGGGCAGACTGGCTCCCTCCACCACTCCCTGCTGCATAATCTCTCTTTTATCTTTATTCACAAACCCTTGGAAAGGCTTTGCACACTTTCAGCTGCTCTCTAATGATTACTCATTTGCTAGCAATGGTTGTGGTTTAGATAGAAATGCAAGCTGACCACTGCTTTTTAGTTTCTGTTTTTCTATACAGCTCCTCAGTGGTGACTTTCTCCCTATGCCATTGTCCATTGCTTTATGAATAAAAACATGACTTTTACCAAGGTCTATACCAGTGTCACCATTAGTTTTACAAAGAGTAAGTTGTATGTCCCATTGTTCTGCAAATGCCATTAAACTCTCGCTGTCCCAAGGAGCCATCAGCCAGCTAAGTGCAATCAGCAGTAAAATGAGAGAATATGTGCCTTACTAACTGAATTTATCACATATTGACACCAGGCTATGCCCTCCATAAGATTCTCCAATAAAATCTCCCTTGTGGATAGTCAGAATTGTGCAGAATCAAAGGCTCATTTCGAAGTCTGCAACTTCTTCAAGACACTGTCTTACCCTGGGTGAGGTTAAACCCGAGGATAGTGCCTTTCCTGACCTGGGCCACCATTTCAGTCCAAAATAGGGAGTGTGTGTGGCATGAAAACGTGAAGAAAAAGAGAAGTGGATTGAAGGTTATGGGAGGAGGAGGTGATTGTGTGGGGAAGGGAAGCACTGGGAAGAAAAAAGGAGGAATTCTTAGGAAGCCTCAGTGTAGAAACCTGAGTGGTGTTAAAGATGTAGATGGATTGTAGCTTATTTCTTCTTATCATCCTTTCATCTCTAAGAACTACTGTAGTAAATTACATTAAGGCTTTGTGAGCATTTTTAGTAATATCTTAAGATTTTAAGAAAGATTTAAGAAAAATGAAAGAAAATTAACCAACTGGGCTGGGATCAGGAACTTGAGGAAAAGCAGAAATGGTATGCTAGGAAGATATTATTCTCTCGCATGGTCTTTATAGTAAAATATTTCATGGAATCATAGAATATCTCAAGTTGGAAGGGACCCATAAGGATTGTTGAGTCCAACTTCCTGCTCCTTGCAGGACTAACTAAAACTAAACTGTATGACAAAGAGCGTTGTCCAGATGCTCCTTGAACTCTGACAGGCTTGGTGCCATGACCACTTCCCTGGGAGCCTGTTCTAGTGACCAACCACCCTCTCAGTGAAGAACCTTTTCCTGATGTCCAATCTGAACTTCCCCTGATGCAGCTTCATGCCATTTCCTCGTGTCCTGTCACTGGTCACCAGAGAGAGATCAGCACCTCCCCTCCACTGACCCCCTTGGGGAAGCTGTAGACTTGCGCGGAGGTCACCCCTCAGCCTTCTCTTCTCCAAGTTGAACAAACCAAGTGACCTCGGCCGCTCCTCCTAAGTCTTGCCCTCGAGGCCTTTCACCATCTTGGTCTCCCTCCTCTGGACACACTCTAATAGTTTGATGTCCTTCTTATATTGAGGCACCCAAAACCGCACACAGTACTCGAGGTGGGGCACACAGTACTAGAGAGGAGGAAGGTCATCTGCTTCACTGAGGGAAGGCAGAATGGATAGTGGGCACCCCCCCAGCTGTCAAGGACTGTATCATATGCAAGCTAATCCCACTGTAAACTATGACTACGTTTTAAGTGTTAAAAACTAGCATCACCTCTAGATATGTCCTAGCACAGTTAATGGAGAGGCATAACTGGAAAGCATGCGTGATACACATTGATGTACTCAGGTGTGTGTGTAGAAAGGCATGTTGTTCCCACTAGAATTATTTGTGAACCTGTTTCGCTACAAATTATTTGAAAAGTATTAGCATTTATTTTGATGATACAATTCTAATGAAACAAAATAAATGCTATGAATCCCATTCTGCACTTAACAGCTCCTGTCTGTCAGACTGGAAGCTCCCAATGTGCTCATCTATTTCTTTAGGGAACCATTTTCTCCATGCTTTTTAAAGACTTTCTGCAGAACATCTTCATTTTTCTCTATGCAGAGTCCTGAGGCCATTATGCTTTACTGGGGTAACGAAGTCTGCTAGACCCTTTTTACTTACTCTCCTATAGTACAAATTGCACTCTTCTTTCTACACTGCTGCTGGAGTTCAGATACAGTCAACAACAAACATTGACTACTTCTGTCAGGCACTACATCTCTGTATCTGTCTTCCGTCCTTTGTTTCTTCCTCCATGCTCCGTTATTTGCTATAAATGCCATTTATTACATACTGTGGTCAGCATTCTGCCAGATCCATTTCGCTGCATTTAATTACGCTGTGCTGAAGAGTAGCTGAGCAGTTAACAGAAGTTGCATGCTCACAGAGCCTTGCTATAGGTTTTTTTTCTCCAGCATGAATGTTGAATCATTGAATATCAGCTGAGTTTGAAATTTACCTGAATATGTTATACTATTCCAAAGAGATTACACAATGGCTCTGATTAGCAGCAGCATTTTGTAATACCACTTAAGGCTTTATCACAGTGGAGTACTGCCAGTAATAGTCTTTAATTCACTTATATGTACCAATTCATCTCTGTCAAGTTTCTATTAATTTCTTTGCTGTTTTACTTTGTCCCTATCGCCTATATAATAAGGGATGATTTCCACATTTATGTAGCCAAAATAAAATTTTAAAAAAATTAAATCTTCAGCAAATTAACTGTGGTCCTTTGATTTGAGACAACTCTGCCATCTCTCCATTTACGTTCACATTTAATCCACTTTTCACAAGTTAATGTATTTAGGAGAATCTAGGTGGGTCGAGTGACCAAGGGGCAGTAACAATTTTACTGGCTAATTTAGATAAAAAGTTTCAAGACTGGATTAGTTATATTAAGTGCAAAGTGAAGGATAGGTGTAGAATTAAAACTGTGTGTGTTCATACGTACACACACATGCATACACACTTGTGAAAAGCCACACTCTGTTCAGCATTAATTTTTTTCATCAGAAGGATGACCAACTTGGTTACAAAGGTGATTGCCAGAGATAAAGAACAAAATTGCTGCATGCACCATTTTGTTTTATCTGGCACTGGTTTCACAGTGTACTGGAAGATCTAAACAGTTGGGTTTGTGGTTGGTGCTCCAGATTTGTGTGATGAATCAGCGTCTGTGGTTGCTGTTGAAGCAGATGCAACTGTATATTTGTTCTTTCTTTTTCATTGTTAGGATTGGTGCAAAGCATCAGGAGTTACGGCAGAAGCAACTGAGAGGCCTGAGTGATTATTCTGTTGGTCCTGGAGGACCCGACATTGATGATGATGAGGTGGATCCAAATTACGCCAGAGTAAACCACTTCAGAGAGGCTTATCCAGCAGCAAGCATCTACAGGCCATCATCACCAGCAGTAGCAGAAACCTTTGTATATCCACGTGATTCTCCTTCAGCACCAATGGAGAGGGAGCACTTGGAAGGACTGTATGCAAAAATAAACAAGCAGCACTACCCACAGACTCCTGGTGACAGGTAATATTGCCACCTAGAATTACAAACTGACAGCTTGGTGGGGAGGGAGCCTGGGGCTAGGCGGGGGGCTGTTAAGATGCCCCAAACCCCTGTATTTACTGACTAGAAAGCCATGGATTTCCTCTTAACCAAAACCATGATTTGCTGCGGCAGTGCCTCCAAAGCATATGAGCAAGGCAGCAGTCAAACAGAAATCATTAAAGAAAAGTCCATATTTCACAAACAGAATGAATGAACTGACTCCAGTCCAATTCCTGCACTGCTGAGAGAGTGTTTTTTCCTCTTTCAATTGGGAAAAGTTCTTACCCTGCAGCAAAAATAATCTGTTTTCAGATCCCTTTCGATCCTGCTGATCATCAAGTGCCTATTAGTAACAGGTTTTGTATGATAGCATGATGTATTGCATATGTTTATGGTTTAGTTTTCCCCAGCTGTGTAATATTACGCACTTTCAATTAGGTTGGGGAGAGGACTGGGAATCATGGCATTTTTATGCATACTGTGAAGTGTGGCTTCACAAGACTGATTGCCTTTCACAGCCTTTCCAATAACCAGGTGGGAAGGAAAGAGCAATTTTTAATCCTTACTGTCAAGCTTCCAGGTTGATAGCATTAAAGAAAGATGGTCAAGTTTTTCCCTGGGCTAAAAAGAAAACACAAATTCCTTTGAGTTGATGATGTACCCGTCATTATGATAATTTTAAAACTAGTTGCTTCTGGAATTTGGGGCTAAAAGAATGTAAGACTTCATTACTATCATGGTGTTAATATATCGAAGTTGGGTTTTTCAAACCAACATACGAGTTTGTAGGCAAAATATACAAGTCTATGTGAAAAGAAGAGCTGACAGAGTAAGGCATGGGGGGCTTGAGGAATTGTTCACACTTTGAGTTCATACTACACAACCTGTAGTGTCTCCCGATAGCCTCAATCTGTGCTATGTGATACCACACTTGTTAATTTTGGAGAAATGTGAGCACAGAAATAGGAGTATTTTCAGTTTGTGCCATCATAGTGCTTTAAAAATGTCTACTGAGTCATTGTTATAAATAGTAATAAAACACTTCTGACATAAATCAGAAGTTTGTAGCTGGGAATGGGCCAAGTATCTCTCTCTTTCACCTAAATACAGTATGGTAGAGATCTTTCCAAACATAATGACATGGCTAATTTTTTTCTTCCATATTATTAACTCTTCCCCTACTGCGTAAGGGTAAAATAAGAGGTAGCGATCACAGCTTTTTGCCATCTAGCAGGTTTTGCTTTACCAGAAAAGTCTTGAGGCAATTGTCACTGAAGTTGCACGAACATTTGTATATAGTGAAGGGATCAGAAACTGAGCTCATACCAACTCATTAAACCAAGATCTGAGAATTCCCAGTGGGAGGGAGCTGAAATTCAGGCTCATGTGTATTTTTCACATATAAATATATGCAGATGTAACTCAATTGGAGTAAGACATTGTCATAAAGGTTGCTTCATAATTTCAGTTTTAACAGGACTCCATAGCTTTACGTTTTAAAAATGTGATCAGTTTTGAAGTGTGGTCTATACATTGGTTTTCCATGCAGCAAAAAGAAATGCTCAAGTCTTTCCCTCTGGCCTCTTTTATTTGATTGCTTGTATTGTGGTTGTAACTACACTGAATGAACTCTTGACTTGCTATACAGACAAGATTGAAGTCCCAACCAGGTTTGGCTTCGGTGTTGGGATCCTGGATTTTAGTGTGGATTTAGCTGTAATTGCATGATCACTTAGTGAAAAACTAAAACCAAAGCATTTAACAGGCAAGAAAAGTTACCTCATATCTGTTGATCAGAAGTCACGCTGAGAGGCTGTTCCATCTGTGTTGATTCTGTACTGAAAGACAAACAGTCCACAACAACTTTGCTTTGTTGAATTTCTCAGACTTGTAGAGGCTGTTTAACCAGATTAGGAAAAAATAGGAAATGTGGGATTCTTATTAGGCTGCCTTTGTTCTTTTTTTAAGTCTTTCTTTCCTTTGTCTCAGAGACAAAAAGGTGGTTGTTCTTCGCCAGCAGAAATGTGCCAAACGTGAATAATTTTATGTGAATTTATGCAGTGGGTTGTGAGGTCTCAGCCAGCAGTTGTTGAATATAGTGGCAACTTCAGGCAAGGAAATCTTTCCATGCTAGAGGGAGAGTATTGAAAGGAGAAAGAGATGTGGAAAGAAAAATCCCTGGATAACATGATAATTACAAAACCAAATCTGCTTTCAAGGGTCAGGTATGAAAACTACCTTGTCTGCCTCAAAATGATGGGAAAGAGCTATAATGGATGCTTATTAGCCAAACCAAAGTTATTTTGTGTGTGCAGGGCTTAACATTTATCAACACATTTGTCATGTAATAGCTCATGCTTTGGTCTTGCTAACACATGCATGCTCTCTCTCAAAGTTTTGCTATTAATTTAACTTTAGATGGATGGCTTTTTCTCCCACCTCTGACTTTCAACTTGTAATATAGTGTGTGGAGACTTGATCAGTGACTAAAGTAAATGGGTTTTGGGGTAGAAGGGGGATTTGAACACAGAGGGAAGAGATTATTTCATTTCGGTCTGGGAATTCCAGTTATGCGTCATTATGACGGAGAATTAAAACTCATCGTTTGCAACAATAAGTTCATTTTTATTTTATTTTTGCAGAAGAGTGTATTAACATAATTAATGCCTTTTAAAACTTGAAGGCCATTTGTAAAGTAAGAAGCTAAGTGGTCAGATAAGTGCTGTTCACAATTTGCATATACTTTCCCATTTCTCATCACCAGAATCCATCAAGCGTTCCTGGTTCACTCGTCTCAGTAGATTCACAGTTTAAACTGAGAATCTCCCTCAGTATGCAAGAAAGCAATAGGCTGCACATGTATGAAGCCCATTGCTTTAATCATTATGAAGTACATTTGCTGCCTCCAAGCACTGCTCCTCAGGGCACACACAGACCTGTTTCATGTTGCTGTTTGCATACTAACATCCCCTTTACCCACACGTACATCTGGTATCTCAGGGGTTTTTTGCTTTGGGTTTTGGGGGGGTTTGCTTTGTGTCTTACTTGCAACTGTTGTGTTCTTCTGCACTGCTTCACAATTGTTGATTTTCATTCCAACGATGACTATATTCAGTGAAATAGATGTAATTTTTTGTGTATATTTTGCTGAAAGCTTTGGAATTCTTAACTAAGAGAGGTGCTACATAAATGTAAATTGTCCTTAGTAATGAATATAGCGAAAGCATTAGCATGATCAGTGTATTCTGTGAATGTTAAGTTAGAGAGTGGAAAAAAAAAATTAGCTGGCAGAATCACACATTTCTCTGTAAATCAAGCATTTTCCTGTTTATTTCTAATTAGCCACAATTTTCTGTAATGCAAATGGCATCCCAAAGAATGTTGCAGCCTGCACAGCCACCTTGTGCAGCTGGGGAACTTGCAGGGTCTTTGCCTGAGACACTGTACATTTCCCTGCCTGCGGCAGAGCCTGGGTGATCTGTGGCACATATGTGCCTGAAATGAGTGGTAAGTCACATCTCTATGAGTTTAGTCATCAAGGCTGTACTACAACAGTGCTAAGTTGCACTATGGCAGAGCCTAGGTGTCAGACCAAAGCCAAAAGAGCATATGTACAACACTATTGTCACTTAAATGTCAGGCATGTCACATGGTGCAACCCTTTCTCACGTTTCAAATAAGCAATTTTCTCTTTTTTCCTCCCTTGAACATGGTGCTGTCAAGTATATCCAAACACCCCAAGTACGTCTCCAGAAAGGTTCTAGAGACTTTGTTCAACTTATTTCCTCAGCCCAGAACTATGAAACATTTAAAGTCTGATGCCAAACTCATTGCCAAGTATAATTCTTCATTTATTTATGTGTCTTATCTTGAGGAATTTCAAAGTGCTGGTCTGACAAAAACACATAGAGTTTTCCTTTGTTTAGCGAGAGTAGATTCAGAGCTGTATCTTGTTGCAGATTTAAAAAAATACTAATAAAAACCCCAGCATTGTTTTATTACATAGGAGTAGAGTACAAAGCCCCAGTCTGATCCAGCTTTCCGTTTTTGGAGATGCTATGTTGGGTCCCACTGTGCAAGATCTTCTACTCTACAACCTCAATTAATTAGCTGAAAGATGGATCTTCCTTATTTCAGGGTGAAAGTTTCCTTATGGAAACTTGCACTCTTCCAGAACGTTCAATCTAGCAGCATACAAAGTTGAAAATGGGGAAATGAAACCCATACCTCTGTGCAACCCTAACTCTGTCCCTCGCATCCCACCCTCAGAGCTGGCCAGAGTCACGAGAGAGAGGGGCAAGACACTGAGCAGTCTGCCTCTCCCTTGAAAGGGTCAAAGGAAAAAGTTGCTGTGCATTCCTGAGAAACCAAGTGGCAAATGTAAGCTATGTGTAAGCCTGAGAGGAGAGTAAAAAGGGTCGAGTTCTGAAATTTAGCCAAGGGAGCATTTTTTACTAAAAAGCAGGCTAAATTCTTGTCTTTTGGGCAGGTGTATGTTGCTCCCATCCTGCTCAATCCAAGGCCATGGGAATCCAGAGCTGCACAGAAAAGGCTTTGTTCAAAAAGGGCAAGTTAGGGTTGCCCAGGTATGTTACTTGGCCCTATATGTCTTGTAAGCCAGGAACTGACGTTTTTTGTTCTTGGTTCAAAGTACTGTGGGCATTGCTCATTGTGCGTCCATTTACAACACTTTTTATCACTGACTAGCAGAAAAGCAATTCACTGCTGTATGAGTGGATGGTCTTTTACTCACGAATGATTATTCTTTAAGATGGATATCATGAAGGCAAGGTAGGAATTGAATGAGACTGTGTAACATCTACGTACCCTTTGCCACTGTACTTTGTGTTACAGTGGAAAGAGAATTATGGTCATGCGTTGGAATATTTTGATTTACAAAGTGTGACAAGTACAAGCAAGGCATGTACTCTTGCTTACCATATAGCCTCTTCTGCTTGGTGTCCTAAAATCATCTACGCTGTTGCCCTGTCCTATACTACCCTACATCCCCTGAGACTCTCCTCTTATTCCTCTGGAATTTATTCTTTCTGAAACATACCGCAGGGCGTTCTGAACCTTTGGCTGCAATCTGGTCACTGTTCCCCATAATGTTAAAACCGAAAACTTAATGTTTGGCAACTTACTGCCCTTCATGGCTGATAGATTTCTGACAACAATTAAATTCAAACTGGCATTGGTAAGTACAGCAGAGGTTCAGTGGTTCCTGGGGGCTTTCAGTAGAGCCGTCCTGCTCATGGAAGCAGGCAGTCCAGAAATAACCTTTGGCCACCAGTTGCACAGGAGTGTAGGTTGTGCCACTGGAGTTATGCTTGTACTGTGTTTTTTGCTCCTGATACTATTTGCAGTTTTCTTCCTCAGCGAGGACAAATGGGTGCTGCATACTCACTGTGCTAACTAGGGAAAATGTTGAGTAACTGGACCTCCTGGCACACATTTAAGTGAGCCTTGGTTTTGTTTCCTACCTATGCGGG
>VYZV01026444.1:19462-37116 GCA_013401275.1 Pandion haliaetus | reverse complement strand
GGGGGCGGAAATAATCTACTGGTAGCATTCAAGAAAAACTACTTTACAGATGGAGTTCAAAGTGCTAGTTCCCAGGAACCCCTCCACCCAGATCCTTCCAACTTTGGGACCCTAGCCCTATCGTTCACTTCTCATGGAAACCCTAGATTTCATGGAACTCAGGTGACCCTGAGCATTTTAGAGCGTATCTAAACAGAAGGAAGTTGTCAAACTAACAAGAGCAGAGCTGCCGCTGCTGTGTAATATGTGCATACTTGTTCAAGGCCATGCATTCTTCAGCAGAAATAAATTCTGTCAGGAATAGCCACAAATCTGCCTGCGTGCATCCTGCCTGCTAGGGTTTGCATTTGGATCACCTCACTTATTGACAGATGTGTAAAATTTTATATACTGCACTCCCACAACTCCCTTGTGACTGTCCCGCTGCAGATGCTCGTGAGCCTGAGTTTTGGCAGCTGTGTTAAGCGTTCAGGTTTGGGGTTGGTTTTTTTTCCCCTCCAGCCCTGTCTTTCCTTATGTGATATATTATTGCATGGAATTATTTTACGTTCATTCTGCCTATTTATTGGTAATGTCCCATTCTTTCAGTCATTTGGATGCAAATGCAAAAGATAGGTCCCTGGAGAAAGAGCAGGTCTGTTACTGGAAGATGAGACCATACCAAAGGATGCAGAGTGAAATGCAGATGTTGTTGTCAGCCTCTTAAATGTACAAATAAAGACAAAATGAGATCGTCCATGCAGCTGGAATGAAATCATATGGCCTTGCATGTGTTCCTGCCATAGCGTATTTCCTAGTGTGAGCAAAAGATGCTAAATTCTGTCTTACGCAGGATGTTGTTTGACCAAAAGCTCATACTTGCTCCTTTAATCAGTAGCAGAATAATGTGTTTATGTATTAACTTTTCTCTGCACGATATTTTTTTAACAAAACACCACTTAATTTTAAATGCTAATACGTGTGTGTGGTTACTTAAGAAGCCAGAATCAACTATAAGGCTGGTAAGGTCCAAGAAAGAGAGAGGAAGCTCATTACACTTCTGCTCATAGATAGCTATTTGTGAATGAGCTGATAATCTGCAAAATTAAGATTTTGTAAGTGGCATTTTAAATGAATGGTTAATGGCTGAAGATTAATTAAACAAATTTGTTCAAAAGAGAAGCTGTTAAAATCTTGTTTATAGGCCAGTCACTTCCATACTTAAAGTGCAAACCCTAATAGCATGTGGTATTTCCATTTAGCAGGCAAGCAGTGTAACTAGGATATTTTCCTGGAACTAGGAAGTCTACCTTACTGGATAAGCAGTATGGATGGATGGATGTAGCATTGTGTACTGTATTTTCTTCTTCCTAATTAATAGTTGTCTGGTAGCAGTACAGAGAAATGCATTTCCTCTGAGAATTTGCTAATCTTAAATAAAGTTGCTAAATCTTATTTTAATTAAAGTATAAGGGACATGGTTAAATCTGAAGTGGTTCTATTTTCCCACTACTCTCCAGTAGCTTGTTTTACTTAATACACTTTAGGGTTTTCAAAATACCCCCAGCTTTTCATTGCTTCAGGTGTCTTCTGTCAGAATGAGTCTCTTTGGCCCCCTCCTTAGCCTTGCAGAGTTGCTGTAGCTAAGGAAAAAAAAAAAAAGGTATGTTTTCAGGCAGGTTTATTCTGTACTGCAATTCTGATTAAATGATGAATGTTAACCTAGTCTTATTTTCCTGACTGAAGAGAAACAACCAAGCAGAAGGTCAGTATGCTGCTCACAGTTGTGAGGCTTCTCCTTCCAGCAAGTCCTTTGCCAAGAAACTGTTTGTTTTTCTTTTGTTTTCTCTTTCTCTCAGCCCAGTTCCCAATCTTTTTGTTAACTACCTGCTGGTTTTCCCCCAGGTTCTTGACACAGTCATTTTGCCATATGATCTCCTAGCTTCTGGATAGGCAAGTAGTTCCAGAGAAAGCCCTGGTGCCTCGGCCTTGTGCAAGCTTTGCTGTGTAGCCTGGTGTAACATGAGTCTATATTGCTGACCTCAGGGAGCTCACGCTCTATCCAAAACTGACTTTCAAAAAATCCTCTCCGAAGTTTTTTCCTAGCTGCTACTAGTTAAACAGAGGAAAGGGATTCTTTCTTCCATTGTAGCAATAATCTTGATTTAGTAAAACTGCCCAGTAGACGAGGGTATGGGATTTTCTTGTGCTGGACTTCTAAGTCTGCACATACTACGCATCTGTCTTTTTTTGGAGGTGGAAGAGTTTGCACATGAGGAGTACAGACCAGCTGATATGTATGAGCTTCCATATGTTCAGACTCCAGGTGATGACATGAGCTCACAGCAAGCTCTGTCCTGACATTTCACTTTGTTGAGATAAATTAGTGGCTTCTGGTCAAACTATTTTTAAAAAATAGTCAAAGTTTAGTGGGAGACAAAGAATCGTTTCCCAGAAATCCTAAAGTAATGGACAAAGATTTAAGTTTGGAGGAGGGGGGGAAAAGGGCTATCTCTGGACTGCTTCGGAATGCTGAGTAGCTCCAGTTAAGAGAGCAGTGGTATGTCTAGTAAGGATGTAGAAGTAGCTCTTAAATGTGGCAGGGAAAATGGACATAGACTGACTGGAGCCATGCGAAATGTTTTCAGTGTCTTCACTTCTGTGTGAAGTTATCCATGGTCAGTGGGACCTGTGCTAACAGGTTCCTCTGAGGTACAGGTAGAGCAATCCCCAGCCCTCCTCATTAAGCAGTGAGGAGCAGTGAGTCCTGAGAGTCTTCAAGCAGCGTCCCACAGTTTCTCATATGTTCTCAAAATAAACACTCAATCGGTTTTCTCAGCCCACCAGAAAAAAACTCTTACACCAATTGAGATGACTGCAGCACAGGAAACCATGGGGCACACCTCAGACCTACCAGCATTGCCAGGTTATGCTGCCGCCAGGATCAATGCAGTAACTCTGGTAGGGCTTTTCAGCATGACTGCTCGTGTCCAGGCAAAGTGCTTAGATTTGTATGGTACTCATACAGCTTAGCTGTGTAGTGGAAACCTTACAGTGGAAACTTGTCGTCTCTACACATCCATAAGATGTAGGGAATTTATGCCATACATTGTTTTTTCTGCAGTCCCAGTTTACCCGGTGGTTATACTGGCAGATCTTTAAGATTTTTCTGCTAATCTTAATTCTTCTGTTACACCGAGTAACTTAGCTCTCAACATAATAAGATATAAGATATCTAACAGGGCCACAGACCTGACCTCAGAATGAGTTGATGGGAACCTTCTCATGGAGGGTTCAGGCATCTAATAGCAGGATAAAAGGACTACTCCTAAAAAGAGTCCAGGACCTTGCTCCCTGCTTGTGTCAAGATGCCAGTGGTGAAAGGTTACCCAAGCACTTAGTGAGCAGCATTGCTGACAGCAAGTATAGGCAGAAGCATGGACCAGATCTTTCAGTTAGCAGAAAACTGTAACAATTGATGTTGTTTGAAAAGCTGAAAATCACTCAATATTGTGCTAGCAAAAATATTGGGAGGACTGACGGGATGTGATGGAAATGGCTTAATAGGCAACAGGATGCTGAATAAAAAGAGAATAATTGTGATTATTGTCTGACAGCTGTGCAGAGCATACAGTCAATGACAAACTCTAAAACGTGCTATTTTTCAATCCATGATCACAAGTCCACTGGCACAGACAGTAATTTAAGGCGTCATAGTAAGCCAAGAAATAGTTTATTGTTTCATCAGCTCAAATCTTCTGATGTAGTTAAGTTGGTATATACTCTGAACCTCTGTGACTGTCCTTACATTCCCGCAAGGAGACCTGGCACCCATATGGTGTACTGTGTACTGTAGCTAAGGAGCAGTTTCTCTGGCAGGCCATGCAGCAGCAGAGCATGTGTTGATATTGATCAAGGTATCGGTATTGATCTTGGGATGGTCTAAGAGAATTGTGACTATTTTGCAGAGAGTGGTGTTAGACTATCATAGAAAATGAAATAAATAACTTGTCTTAAACTACATTGTGGCCTGCATCTGAGAGAAAGTAAGGTCTTTTGTTAGGACAGAGGGACGTGAGAAAATGATGTTGCTTCAGATAACCGCGCTGGTTATCTTTTTTTATCACTAACTTGTCCTTGATGTCTGGAGGCCATTTTTAGAAAGTGGTGGAGGGTGATTGCATGAAATACTTTATACTCTTCAGTTGCCTGCAAAACAGCTAGCTGCCTTCATTTTTTCATTCCACCAAGATGAAGCAGAGAAAAAACAAAAAACAACTCACGATAAAAAAAGATGCAAGAAGAATGAGTGTGAGATACCTCTAGAAAGTGCTAAAATGAAATAAAGGTACTTGCAGAGCAATAGATTAATTTATTTTTTCCCCTTCTTGCTTCTTTCCAGTTTCCTACTGGTGTACCAGTAGGTCAGTGTGACGGTTTTGCAGTGTCACAGTCTTCTGTTGAATCTGCACTCTGGGAGTTTGTTAGTCCCTTCCCTCCAGTGACTTGGAAGCAGTAAGGCGAAACGAGAAAGGGCCAACTAATGTTTTAACATTTCAAACAACATCTTATCGTTCAGTCTTTGACCCATATTTGTGGTTTAATTTCTTCATTCACTTAAAATTTTAATCTTAAATAAGATTTTACAGTATAGTAGTATCTTAGGGGCATTCCTTCTCAAACCAGTATTAGCTAGAACATGTCCTTCAGCTGTGGAGTTTATCTGTTATAAACACTTCTGCCCTTAGGCTTTGATGCCTACTTAGTCCTGGATATGGTTATTACCTTGTAAATGGGAATCAGCCACAAATGTTCATTATGGTATTTACATAAAATGCGTGGAAAATAATTATTTTGAGACTGGCCTGTAAGTTTAAGCATAGAACATGTTTCTAATGCAAGTGTTGTACACGGCCTGGCAATTGAAAAGCAAGCAACAGCACATCTTCAGAGGGATGAAAACCTGTTCAAAACATGGTCTATCTTGCAGCGAGGTGGGGAGAGGGCAACTGTTTTCTGTGCCTGAGTCACCATAATGCTCAATGATTGTCTGAAAGGACTGCTTTAATTGAGCACTTGTATGCTGTAAGTGTGCTGCTAACCAGGGGACCTGGCTTGCTTCTGCTGTGCTCTCAGGTAAGGACAGAAGAGGCCTTCTGTGGCTGGAGTCCCCGCTTTACATATCAGCGGATACTTCCATAACATGACAAAGGGGTGTGAGGTTGTGGAGAAGGGCTGGGGAACAGCATCACGGCAATAAACCTGTTCCTAATTGTTATTGATTGTTACTACACAGATCACAAGCAGACAGTCTGCAGTCCTTCACCTGAATAAGGTGTTGTTTTCTTCCTTTAACATCATCTGCTGTCCCGGTCCCTGGTTTGGGGGAAAAAAAAAAAAAACAAAACAGGAGGCAATTATTTTGTGCTTCTGTATACAATAGCAATGTTTAAGCAGCAGCTGCTTCAGAGAGGGAGAGTAAAGGGAACTGGGGGGAAGGGATTGATCTTTTCCTCCTTTTCTCTGTAAATACCACTGTCTGCATCAGTGGTGATGCTTTGACCTCTTTGCTACAGAGCTTGAAAAGTCTCTTGCACTTAGTGACATGTTCTGGCTTCAAAACCAAACAGGCAGTCTAATTCTCTTTCTTTGAGTGTGAGAGTGTTGCTACTGATAGATTATCAATCTAAATATGATAAGTGCTCAAGAATTCTTCCCAAAATTTAGACTCGTTAGTCTGAGTACTGGTACTTTTTTACATGTCTGTTTGGCTTCTGAAATGATTAACAGTATTCCTTCATACCTTTTTGCCTTTAATCTACACTCTGCCCACTATCTCATTACTATTAGCTGTGGCAAATATACCAGATGTCTGAGCAGCTTCATTGTTCTGTTGTTTTTCTTTTCAAGACCCTAGTGCATAGATAGATGTTAATATCTCTTTTGTGTTAAAACCTGCCTTGAAGGAATAAGATTACCAGTGTTCAGTCTTTGGCCAGTAGAGATACTGAGGTCTCATATCTTCTGAATGCTTTGTCTCGGTTAATGTTACTACTAGCTCAGCGCATGGAGGTCTGTTCTTCTGTAATGCCCATGGAACCTTAAATTAACATCCCCTGACTTTAAGAAAACAATTTTAACATGTTTTCTAAATGTTTTCTTTATTCCCAGGGTTGAGAAATGATACACAAAGACACCTGCTCTTCCAAGTGGGTGGAAATTGAAAATCGTGCCAAGAAAAATGCTGTTTTTCAGAAGAGATTCAAAATATGCATTGTTTAAAGTGTAGCATAAACAAAATAGATTATGTAAGGTTTGCGAGCCCTTGTTTGGGATGAGATCACTCATTCGTGGGTCTGTAGCTTCTCTACTAACAATACTTAGTGCTTACATCTAAAAAGCAACATATGAGCTACTGTTTTCCCCATCGACTTTGAAAAAGATAGTTAGGAAGCTATGGGCACTGAATCAGCACAGCTCCGATCAGTTCTACGTCAGAGCCACTGTTGTGCTTGAGTAACACAGCAGTGGCTCCAGACCTTTAAGAAAACACGTTTCTTTAAAATGGGTCAGGAGACAACTGATTGATTTACAGGTAACAAATGCGAATGTGTGTTTACTGGGAAGAAAAGTGACAGTTCACATCTGAATTTAGATAAACACTTACATAAATTTGGTAGTGGATGCTTCATTTCTGTAGATGTAGGTAGTAACATGTGATAGTAACTGTATATGGTAAGATCGTAGCAGTTGCCACAGCACATAAAAGGGTACAAGAACAGATAGAATCATTAATGCTTTCATATTGTATCCTGTCTTATTTCCTGTAACATAGCATACCTGGTACTTAATGGGGCGTATCTTTGAAAGAATCAGCAGGTGTGATGTTCTGGAAAACATGAAAATCTGCAACCTTGCATCAGAGGCAGAAACGGTATCTTGGATCTGACATTTTTTTAAAGTACAAGTTGTGCCATTGGTATAGTTACATAAGCTAGAAATTGTAAATTTATGTTGCACAATCTGAAAAGCAAATGATAGCATGTGGATTTGTATCTGCTGCTCAGAAAAAAGACTGATGTGCAAGTCCTGTTTCCGTCAAAGTAAGAGGCAAAACTTCTGTTGATTGAGGTGGGAAATCAGAGCTGATTCCCTTGCCTGGTTCTCCCTGAAAGAATGATGAAGTGATGTTTTCTTTTCTGTTTTATACTTACTAGTTTCACAGCCAGATTACTGTAACTTGAGCTTTTTTGCCATACTTCTGCATGACTGTTTTTGTTAACCACTTTTATTACCTTTTGGCCTGTTCTTTGCATCATGCTATTGACAAAATGAGTTTTACGTTTTTTTACCCCAAAGTTTAGAGTGTAGAATACGGAAGAAATCCATACAAAGAAAGTCTGAAACATTAATTGGACTAGACTACAGCATTTAAAGTAACCTATTCTATTGTCCATTTACTTCCCACATGAAATGAAAACTCTATTTTGATCTGAACTGTCACAGATAATTTCTGCACATAAAACACATCCAGAGACAGCTTTCAAATGGAGTTGTCACTTCTTATTTAGCAGGCTGGGGACTCTCTATTGTTGTCAAACCCTCTTTGCAAAAGCATCACTAATACAGTGATTTGCACAGTTGTATGTAAGAGGAGGAATGGTTGCACAGCCTCTATGAAACAAAAAACTGTATGTAGGTGCTGGAATCCTCTGCAGCTGAACTTGCCTACTGCTTAGGAGAAAATTCCCCCCTTTTTTTTTTTAATATGATTTTTAAGCAGATTTTCATACTGTGTGCTGGTGTAGGGAGGGGTTGTTTTTAGTGTACCGAGGTTTTAGCGTGAATAGTGATGATTAACATTTACAAGCTAGCAACCAACATTCTGTTATTTTCCCTGACCTCTATGAGACCAGAAGTTTGGCTTTAATGTCTTCAAACATTTCAGGAATTCTTAAGCAAGTGCACCGGGAGTATCTCTGAACTGTGACTACAGAACTGCTGCCTCAGAGTATATTCCAGACAAGATGCTGGGGCAAGGCTGTATACAGGGCACTTGTTTCCAGACTGCTATTCTGATGGTGGCCAATGTGGCTGTCTGGTGAGGCTGGCTGAAAGACCCAGCTATGGCATCGCAGAAGACGACAGCTTAAAAGTTGAGAACTGCCATTCTTTAGACTTGCTTTTTATAATGTTCAATTTGCACTCGAACATGATATATTTTCATAAAATAAATTTTCCTCCTGGCCTCAATTGTATTCTCATAAATTTATGCTATTGGAATATGCAGTTAAATAGTAGTAATGTATGATTTTTATTTCATTTTCCTCTCAAGGTCAGAAAATTGATCAGGATTAGGGGGTGAAGAGTTTGGTTAGTGTGATGAGTTGTCCTTTATTGCTGTCTCCACAACTACTCTATGCAGGATTAAACAGCAAAACACAAGCTGGCAGAGTGCTTTTCTAACCTAATTCTGCACCGCAACACAGATAGCAGACTATCTGCTGATCTATCTGATAAACACGACTTTGTCAAATCCACATGTATGTTCAGGAGTGAAAGGAGTGAAACAGATGTGGCCCGAGAGCCGGGGTCTTGCATTTTCTCCAGCTGCCTGAGCCCTTTAGGTATCTTCAGTGCTGCACTTGGAGTTGCGAGGCAGGACTGGAGGGAGGGAAGCTGCCTGTTGCAGTGTGGAATCTACAGAAAAACAAACTAAAAGCTAGAGCCTAAAACATTACTGGTCAAAGCCAATTGCCTATTTTAAGGGCCATATTTTCTGTAATGAAGCAAGACATACAGACTGGAAATGACATTCCGATTTCTAAGCTGTATGCCAGAAGATTTGAGGGCTCTTTGTTCAATGTGTCTCAAACTCCCGCCTGGAGATGGACATGATGGGGAGGGGGTTTCTCTGCTCCCACTTTTGCCTGTAAATGTAGCGTATTCATGAATCAATTTTAATGGCTATCCCATGGGGAGCAGTGAATTAGATGGGGAAAAAAAAGGGTAATTTTGTGCATTAATGGAGAATTTAGTTGAATGGAGAAAAATGAAGAAAGGAAAAAATCTTATGGTCACTGTGCTTAAGTCAGTGATAATGCACATCCATGGTGTTTTAAACCTTGGCCATTGCAGAAAAAATACAGCAGGTTGAAGTGATCTCTCCTCCTCCTCCCAAATCTTGCTGGGCTGGCTTTGCTTTCCGGTCTCCAGGTGGGACAAGTGTACAGAGCTGGACTGGATACAGCATATCCATCTTTCTTCTTCTTCAGGAATGGAGGCTGTGATCCACGTTTGTGCTTAGTTGGCAATCTTATAAAGCTGAGGACTAGAGAAGTGGATGGACATTTATCCTACACTGGAAACAGTAATTTTGGAGGCTGCATTCTCACAGGTATTCTGTACATACTTTTTACAGTTACCTGGCACCAAAGCCGCTTGGTCCTATTTGTCCAGTAGCTCTATCAAGTTGTTAGTTCCTTTAAATCAAAAAAAATCGTATACTGTCTGTACTGACTTTTAAACAGCAATGAGGCTCATAAGCTCTGAAATTGCCTTTGTATCTTGTGGACCAGTATTGTTTCCATATTATCTTGTGCTTCCCCCACCTGCTTTTACTGTTTCCGTGGTTCTGCTGTGTGTGGGAGCAGGACTCTCCTTTTATTACGCATCTGTGTGGAGCCTATTGCAAGGAGAGTTGTATCTCTGACAAGGATGTTGTAGTGGTGGTTTGTCTGCAGGTGTTCCTGAGGTGGTCTTGAAAGATTTGATGGCCATCTCAAAACTATGTGGAGGTGAGGAAAATACCTGTCAGAAGCTGGAGTGAGGCCACTCCAGCCTACATTGTTTAGCCTGGCCCTCACTACAGAATTTGGAAAGGTCCATACTGTACCTTCATGTATTTGCCTGACCTTTCAGAGGCAGCAGATGTCTGTTCCTCCCCTGCTCTCCAAACGAGCTAGCAAATGGCCTGCTCCAATCCAAAGGTGATGTGCTTAGGTTAATATTGGTGTGTTCTTCCGAGAGCACAGTACCATCCAAAAAAAGCTTCAAAGCTTGCTTTTCTGTAGGTCTGCCTTCAAAACACGAAGCAAACATGTCCCGCAGCAATGCCAATTACTGAGTCTTGAGAATATCCCTAAGTAATGGTCACACCCTCATTTCAAAGGCAATATATGGGGCCATTATCTGAGCAAATACAGTGCATGTCACTGAAAATCCATTGATGATGATGAATTCTGGTTGCTGTTGACTGCAGCCAGATACAGGATGGTGGGTAAGGGGTAAAACATTAGCCCTTGAGTCTGTGGCTTTTTCTCTGTAAAGAGGTCAGGGTTTCATAAGAGCTTAAGCAAAATACAAAAAAAGGAAAAGCTGGAGATGAGTCTCGGGGAGGAGGTAGGGAAATAAGGAGGCAAGGAAAGAAGAAGGAATAACAAAACTAAAAAAGCATCCTTTGCAGGGAGGGGGAAATCAGATGAAAAGATTTTTAAAAGGGAAAAAAATTAAGGATTTGAATAGTGCCAGGACCTTCTCTTTGCAGACTACCAAAAAGATGTTTGTGTATAGGAGAGTTAATTCAGGTTTGAAAAAGTCCAAGAGATACAGAGAAAGCTGAATTTGCTTGATTATTTCAAAACCTTCAAGGAGAAACATATAGGAAAACTATGGAAAAAAATATACTGCTGGAAATATTCTTGGTCTGCTGTGCGTTGAGTGTGGTTTTGTTTGAAAACATTATCATGTTAATACTGGTTTAGTGTCCTGAATTTCATTGTTAAATGGGGTTAACTTGTATGAATCTGAAACATTTTGAGATTTTCTTTTTTTGTATGAATCTGAAACATTTTGAGATTTTTTTAAGTCACTTCTGCTTATGGGATGTGACACTGCTATATGCCTCCTTCCAGTAAAAAATGTAGAATTCCAGAGATGTACTGTCTGTAGATCAAGGTTTTATAGTTACCCTTCATTAATACAAATACCCTTTTGTGAAAATACAGGCAGTTTCAGCTCCTCTCATTTCCACAAATTGGTGTAGGCACGATGTATTTTGTATACTTACAGTGGAAACTTAGTGCTAGAAGCAGAACACATTTTGATTTGCAGAACATGGATGGGTAGTATTTCCCCTACCTGCTCCCCTGTTTGATAATACCAAGTGAGTGATTATCCCTTGCTAGCGTGTGCCATCGCTGACCGTGGTGAGCAGAGCGAGCTCCCTTCAGTAGTCAGAAGAGGCCCCTGCGGTGGGTGTGTTAGAGGAGCTGCAGTTGGGGTCCTGCTCTGTGCTGCATGCCGGTGCAGTGCCTCCCTCCGCTGTCCCCAGCCAGGCTGACGACAGGAACCTTGGCGAATATCCTTCCAACAGGGCATTTCAGGAGTGATCTGAGGCCATAGTATGCACATGCCCTCAGCATCGATGACAGGTTCTTTAATTTATTCATCTTGAACGTGTTACAAAATAGAGGCAATGGAAGAAGAGATTTGTTTTCTTGGTCCTGACTCAGAATACCTTTACCATTAACCGCTCCCACCCAACCTTTTCTGTAGTATTCACTTGTCAGCTTTGACCATGTTCCCCAGGGTGAGATTTCTCCTCCTTTTATAATGAGGAACAGGACTTTCGGGTTTTTGTGTGTTGCCACCAAAACCAATGTTACAGCCGGACTTAGCAGCAGCAATGGCAACACACGATAATAATAATAACCATCCCACATGAGATTCAGATTAACTGCTCTTCTGTTTAGTTCATGTAATGCCTCAACAGCGTGATCTGATATGCTGTTTTCACATAATCCATCATTAATTGTCTGAGTTGGGAAACTAGGTTCTTCTGTAGCAGATGGAAAGGGATGGGTTCCCCTACATTCAGAGTGGAGCTTTACTTTCTCCGGCTGCAGCTATGTCACTTTATTTATCTGGTTTTTATTTTAAACATGGTTTGCTTTTTCAAGCATGAGGATTTGGGGGAGCAGTAATGCTTCTATTGGAAGTGTTACCTTTGAGGCTGCTCTTAAGCGTAGGGGGAACTAAGTAGTAGTCACTGGCTGCAGACCTCCAGCTCTGGCAGTGAGGGAGGAGAGGAGCAGCGGGTGTTTCGGCAGCATGCACAGACTGTCTCCTCCTCCATCTGAGGAAGCTGCTGTTGTGGCTGCCAGAGGAAGCTTTTGGGCTTGTAGGGGACAGCTGTGGCACCCACATGGCTCCCATCAGTGGTGGCAGCAACAGGAATAGGAGCCATATTCCCAGTGCTCTCCTTCCCTGGGGAGTGCAGGAGAGCAAGTAGGAGTGTCTCTTTGGGGAGGCAGAATTGTTTCCAGGGCTTGTGGAAGGGAGTAGATAGAGGTAGAGTTGCACAGAGGCAGGGGAGGCTCCCTCTCTCCCTATGCATGAGAGGTGCAGAAGCTCTGCACCCCCTTCTTCCCCAATCTATCAGTCCTTTGCTAATTTTCCTCCCACACCTAAAACTTTTTGGTCTTTCCCTGCCATCCTCCTCTTTTTTTTCCCCACAGCCTATGGAAAGCTTCCCTGCCTCCTCCTGAAACTTGCTCTGCCATTGCTGAATTGCATTTTACCACCCCACAAATGAGAACAAAATAAACTACTTTATCTCGATCATTTGGGCAGCAAAATGCGATTTGCTTGTGTTGCTGTAGATCTTTGAGCCAGCTTTGGTCTGGATACTTTTATCACTTTGCAATCTAATCTGATGAGTATCTCTCAGATCCTCTTGCACTGGAAGAAAATGGGTTTTTAAGACAAAATTTTTTAAAAAGCCAGCTGTGTACTTATGCATGCACAAACCTACAGTGATATGCATGTCCTCATATATCTCTATATGTATGTATGTACATGTATAATAAATAAAAAATACATATAACACTTTGAAAGTCCACACCTAACTTGCTAATGTCAGCTACAGTTGATAGACGGCTAAGTCAGACTCTTTTTATAGTCCATTTCTAAAATGAAACCATAAATTTTAAAGCCAGGCTTCATCATTGCAGAGAAAAAAGCTTTTCCAGCCTATTGATGAAATATAACATTTGATAGGATTTATGAGGCCCAGATTCAGGAGGATCATTTGCAGAGCACTTAAAGCTGCTTTTTCCTGCCCTTTGCCTTCCCTCCTCCCAAATACACATACCAAAAAAAAGCCATTAGTAATGAAAAATTATTAAGGAAGATTTTTCTTGATTCCATACAAATGTCAATTTGAGAGAGAGAAAGAGGAAGAAAACAGTTGCAGGAGTTCTTATAGTAAAGGGGTCTAAGTAGAGCCAGGCTGATTATTAGAGAGGAATACTGACTTTTACTAATAAATACACAGTGTGATTATTTGCTGTAATACAGTCATTGTAATGTGTGTGTGTGTGCACGTGTGTGTGTATTTTTAATAGTACCGGGTGGAATGTATTTTTTTATCGCATTGAGATATTCACAAACCAGCCATATAAAGTTAAAAATAAAAATGATACCCAGCTTCTTGGTATCTTGATAAAGTTACCTTCTGGCTTGTATTACCAGAGTGATAATTTCAGAGGAAAAACATCTTCTGTAACTTGAGATCACAGTATCTGTCAAATGGTAGGAAATGAAGAAAACTGCCAGACAGTGTCAGATTTATTAACAGCTCTAGGAAAACCAAAATTAATGCATTTTCCCATCTTTGATGGGTTGAAATGTCCATGTGCTGTACTTATCTTAATGGACAAGTGAAGGAAGTAGCACTCATCAATTAAGTCTCTCATTAAGCTGACTACAGCTTAATCCTGAGCACATGCAGGAGTACTCTGTGCTTACCAGCCTGTACCTCAAAGGTGTTGCAGTTAAGTAATGCTCATCCTGCAGATGCCGGGAGCAAACCGGCTATATGCTGCCTTCACATCAGCCAGCCGCTGGACCAGGGAGTATGCAGGCCTTTGGGGCTGGGAGGGGGACAGCCATGCAAACCCAGACTGCGCCAGTTGTGCGAAGGGAGTTGCTGGCCTGACTTCCATGGGAAAACTGTATTTCCACCTGTTAATAACCAGTCTTCGACCATTTGGGTTGAAAATGCCTATGTAGGAGGTGTGCTGAAGCTGAATTTTTATGGNGGGGGGGGGGCTGGAGGGAGGAGACAAGGGCTTGTTTTGTCTGTGTAAAAGGTAAAAAGAAGCAGCCTGTGATTTTTTCAATAAGAAGCTGTAGTCTTTCCATATGCTAGAATGGGGGCTTTATGTTTAGGAAGGGAACACAGCCTAGTCTTACACCAGACTGTGCCTTTTACCACCCCTTGAACGTTGACAATTTGACTAAGTTATAAGATTGAAAGTACTTCCCACACACATGATAGAAACTTGGCTGCTGACTTCACCAAAAGTGCTCGTCCTGAACTGCCAGAGCCTGGATGTGTTTTTCCAGTAGTAGGTTCTGCTGGCTGCAGGGGCCAGAGGTTCCTGGTGCAGGAATGAAGGATGAGGTGAATGGGGCATGATCGGTGTCCCCTTGCCCTTACCCCCACTCCCCACCTTCCAGGGAGGGAAAGGGTAAGCTGATGTGAATGCAAAATCCTAAGAAATGCCATGGAGGGGTGGGACAAGAATAGGAACAGACAAGAGACAGAATTGCTGGAGCAGCTAGAGGATGGGGAGAATAAAGGAGGGGTGCCGGGTCAGGGCAGAGTTGTGGGCAATAAGTGAGTGCTTCAGATTAGAGGGAAGTTTATCAATACTGCAAGTTTAATGTGCTGTTAGTGTGTTAGACGTGAGCCCACTCATTTGAACCAGTGCAGGAAGGAAGAGGTGCTGTTGGGTGTCCCACACCACCTGCAGCCTCATCATTACTGGCAGGCTGCTTTGTGAAATGCTTCTGGGAGATGGGTCTCGAGGAGTGCTGGAAAGAGACATGCTGACCTGGGCACATCAGGGGAGGTCTTTCTGTACTAGAGCAGCCATGTGGGACACGGATGTGCTTGTATGGGAAGCCAATAAAAGGGTGGAGGAATTGGCATCCTTGGCTGAAAGGTATGAAGGGAAAGACTTGTGAACATCAGGATGAGAACAGGGAATGGAGGGACCAGGACAAAAACAGATGTGAAAGGATTTGTAACTTGTGTCTCTAAACATGGCAGTTGAAACCATATGAGAGTTATTCTGTAGAGACAGAGATGGGCCTGAACAAGAATGCTTGCTTTAGCATTCCTGGGATTTCCCAGCCAAATGCAGAGAGGTAGGCTTGCTCTTCCTCTTCCGGGTGAGATTCGCCAGGAAATGACTGTGTGTAGTTTGAAGATTCCATTACTTTGTTTCTTCCATTTTAATTTAACATTTTTCAAAACAGTTACTGAAAAGGAGTAGTGTTTAACTTCACTGTTAAACACCTGAAATTCACCCCTGACTTCTCCAAGTGGAAAAATGGGAGTAATTTCAGAGGTGCGGTGGAGCTGCAGCTATAAGAAGGAGGAGCTGGAAAAGCTGTGCATGTCTGGAAGTCCAGGAGGTTCTATTGCCTGCATAATAAAACGTAATAAAGTTACACTGCTAACTTTAGGCCCCTGAGTTCAGAAATATTTCTCCAAAATGCAGTTCGGCTTATAAAGTGTTTAATTCTGTTGATGTGGAGCTTGCGATGAAAGCTAGTTGAAGGTATGTGCACTCTGCAGTCTTTGCGAATGCGAACCGCACAACTGTGCTCTGAGGAGCCCAGCTGCGCGGGGGAGAGGTGCCTGAGGAGGGAGGCTGCTGGAAGGGTAGGCAGGGTGGCCTTGAAGGCAGCAGAACTTTGCAAAATCCATCAACCGCTTCAGCATCTGGCAGGGTTTCTGTTGAGCAATAACCACAAGCTAAATTTGCCATATATAATTCCTGAGAGAAGCTAGTGGTAACTGATGTTTTGACTTTTGAGCGTGTTCCTGTGAAACTGCTCAGATCTCAGTTGTAGTTTGGAAATACTGCCCTATCAGAGAACTAAAATGAATGTACCTTCAGCGTTGTCCCCACGGTAAGATTGTCATAAAATTTCTAGCCCCTTGCACTACTGCAGTGTCGAAAATATAATTAAGCCTGTTTCTCTTGCACATCTGTTAAATGCTTCATGTGTCATTTTAGTATATATTCAGAATAAGTGAACTTTGGATTATTATATTGGAGTTAGCATGTTCCAAAGAGCGCGTATGGATTATACTCCCTGCTGTGAGAAGCCCCATGTGTTGTAAAAGTCATTCGAGCATGCTCAGCGGTGCTTTCATTTAGCTGTGCCTTGCTCTCGCAGCTAGTAAAATACGTTAGAAATAATTTCATTTGTTGTCTTTGCTTTTCTTTAGCTTGTAGTTGGAACGTTAAATGCTTTCCTTATAAGGCTTATATGCTTCACCTTGCATGTGCCAGTGGCTTAATAAGAACATCTGCTGTCTTTCTGTGGGAAATCTGATGATTTTTCTATGCACGTATATTTAGTTGTACATATAAATAGAATCCAGGCACTGTTAGATGCGTATGAAAGCGTACGTCAGATTGAAGTGGTAACATAGGAGGTTTTCTGCAGTTCCATTTATGAAGTACCAAGTTAAAAACGAAGCTGTGAAGTAGCCAGAAAACTTTTATTTCTGCAGCCAAAGCCATATGCTTGTACAGCCTAACTTAATTAGGTCTCTGATATATTCTTAGAATGGTCAGTATTTCATGTGTCTTATCATTGTCTGCAAGTTGCTTTTTCCTTTATATTTGGGCTTTTACACAGGAGAGTGTAGGAGAGCATTGCTCCAGATGTCTGGCTCCTTTCACCAATTTTGTTGCTGTCTACAGCAAAATTTGAGTTTTAGCTCTACAGTGCAAATTCCCTTTGAATCTTTGGATGCCCTTAAACAGTGTAGTACTGGAGTATGTGTAAATGTCTACAAAGTACGGTGATTGGAGTGGCTGGTTTAAGAGGAGCTATAAAACGGTTCCAGCTGGAGTGCATTCTTGAGGTAAGCTCGAAATACACTCCAAATTGTCAGCACACTACTCAGGAAAAACACAAGAAACAAATCATCTTTAGTGTGCTTTGCTTCCTTTAATGCACATAAGGATAGTGTAAATGGAAGCCAGTCAATTTTCAACAGTTTGTGTAAAATTGTCCCTAGGTTTTGCTTCCGTTCTTCAGCCTTTGTGAATAAATGCATCACACTGGGTTGTAAGTATACCTGCGCGTATTTCTGTGGACATAACGCCGTCTATATTTCAATAAGTATTGTGTATCTGTCCATTAATATTTATATGGAACTGAGAGCTTTGGTTCTTGCAATTTTTAATAAACGTTGATGGTGTTACTAGTTTATACAGAACATTCAATATGCTCCATCAAAATGGCAGCTCTAATTAGGTTCCTTGAATTAGCTAATGGATTTTGAGAAAGATAGCTTACAAAGCTCTTACAGCTGTCCAAGATATTCCTGCCATGGCAGAAAGACAAAAGGCCGCTGGAAGCTACAGGCTTTAAAGCTTTAGAAATGCAGCTGACAGTTAAAAAAGATAAATTACATTTGTATTTTTTTCCCGTAAAAGTCCTAATGCTGGATTAATGTTATCCTCATAGTGACCATTCATTAAAAACACCACAAAAAGCCAACTTTATAGTGAGGATGCATTTTGGCTGTGCGATCTGCGCTTTTCCCTGATGCTTTGCACATGGTAAGATTTTTTTTTTTT
>VYZV01026444.1:1287-13471 GCA_013401275.1 Pandion haliaetus | reverse complement strand
ACAGTTTGCAGAGAGCTGTGGGGAGCCAGATCAGGTGGAATCAAACTACACCCATTGCCTGTATTTCAGCATTTCTCTCTTAGCTAGTGCTCCTTTGCGTAATGATGTTGGCAAAGCAACAGGGACAATACTTTGGGCCTTATCTGTATGTTAGCAGCCCTAGTTAAACGCTTTATCTGTACTCACAAGTAAAGTCAGAGGATTTCACAGGTATTGTATTGCTCATGAACTGTGGACCAAGCTTCACTCTTCAAAGTGATAGCCCCCATTAGCTAGTCCTCAGTTCCAGTGTTTTGCAAACTGGAAATGGTTCTCCACTATTTGACAAGAATTCATGCAAGGAACAGAGGCATTTATCTGTGGCAGGAATCAAGGGGAAAAGGGAATGTACTTTTTTTTTTGTCTCAATAGTCCACAGAGTTTGTGCAAGCTTTCTGCACTGCCTTGGCAGATCATGAGAAAAATATCGTATGCTCTGGAAGAGTTCGGTAAGTCAGCCAGAGAAGCTTGAAACCTCTGGGATGTTGTAGAGTAGAGGGGGGCTGGGTAACTTAGGATCCAGGGAAGGCAAGTAATTTAAGTGTTTGATTTTTCATGGAAACATACTGATGCTGCAAGTAAACTTTTCCAATCCTGGCTGCATATTCAGTTGCGTTTGCACCCTACGTGGAATTTCCCTTCACTGGTAATTAATTTCCAACCAATCTGGATTGCAATTAAACACTAGAAACTACTTCTTATTGAACTGATAGGTTTATGTCCAACCTTTTGTACATTCTTTCCAAATTCAGTTTGCTGTGCGAATCCTATAAAAGGCTTCCCTAGGTTCTGGCATACTCATAGTGGAGTGCAGTGTGACAAGATGCTCCACAGAGTCTGTGCTCATGTGAATAAATCTGTATCTCTGTAGCCCATTGTTGGTGAGGCAGAGTGAAGGTTGCAGATTAAGAGAATATATGATGATGTGCTGCAATAACAATGGTCGGAGTTTAGGAGGGGCCACAAATAAATTCTATGACAATTCCCTGTGAATGCTGGTAAATGCCACTGAGCCATACAGTCAGTATTCACACCAGTGCTGACTAGAGTGGGGCTGGAAATAGCTGCAGGAAGCTTTTTAATTTATTCATTTAAATGTGGCTGTATTTTTTTGAATTCTTAGGCATTTTCAGAATTTTTTTTTTTAATCCTTCCAGGTGTAGCTTGAGCTTCCACAGTTGTACAAGTCCAGCGGTATGGATTACTGTTTAATTACCACTTTAAAAAAATGGTGTCAAGATTTGATAGTGTGCTTTCCCATCTCTCTTGCCTCCCCTGTATTTTCGTGGCTGATGTTATAGTTCTTTGTATAATTGGGAGGGAGGTTGGCTTTTATGAGATAAAACTTCTTTCTGTGCTTCTCTGTGAATATAGCTTATTCTTTACCTTGAACAAATGTAATTTTAGGGAAATTCCACATTCAACGTGGGAGCAAAAGGAAACATTTTTTTGGCAGCTTATCATCATCATCATCATCATCATTATTATTAAAATATGATAGCCATTTATAGCTGCTCGTAGGAATGTTAAAAGTTTCCTCGTGCTCCCCCATCTGTCTGCATCCATCTGTTGTCTCTTGTCTTGTACTGGAATTGTTAAGTTCTTTGGACAGGGACGGCGTTTTTTTAAAAATGGGGATCAAGTTCACAATTAGCAGCTTTATTAAAACAAGAAAGCAAAAATAAGGGTGATATGGCCCAGTAGGCACTATGCAAGTCAGGAGAATCAAATGTTCATAATCCATTTGTGTCAAGTGTGGCAATTCTCCATGTGTGCTCATATGGGTACCTGGTAAGTGTTCAATATGTGTGTACATATGAGTTTTATTTAGCATTTTTTATTTTTCTCAGTGGCTGCGCAGGTGGTGGGAATGCTGATCGTATCCAGAAGTTACGGAAGGAGTACCATCAGGCCAGGCGAGAAGGCTTACCTTTCTACGAGGACGACGAAGGAAGAACACAGCCATCTGATTACGACCAGCGTTGGGTAAGTCCACAAAGCAAAGTGCTTTTGCAGTGTTTAGGGTTAGCAGAAGGCGCTGATTTGTTTGTGTTTTCCAGAAATGCTGTGTCAGCATACCATGAATTTGGGGTGTTTGTAGAAATCCTTAATGCCAGCCCACCAAAGAAAACATTAATAATATGAAAACTTGGCTAAAAATAACTTAACTGTTCACTATGTTTGATTTAGGCCCAGGCTTCCTCTCTGTAGGCCCAAGATACGCAGTCATTGCCAAACTTTGTCACATGTTGTAGCATCAAGGCTTTTCAGCAGGATTTATGGTACTCTGGCAGTTCAACCAGTGATTCCCTGGGTTAACGAGAGTGTTAGAAGAGCAGGCTCTCGCTGTACTTAGCTGCAAAGTGGGAGGGAGGAAACAGAGGCATGTCTGCTCCTGTCCTTCCTTCTGCACACTGGACAGTAGCAATCTGGCCACAATACATCCTTAGTAACTTTTATAAAGTGAAAAACGGAATAATTTGCTCCTCTCCCATCAAAGGATCTTAAAATATTCTACCAATGCTTTACAACTGTTACAGACATGCTGTATTCCCTGTTTTAGATCTAGGCATCACACTACACAGAGACGTACCCCATTACCACCTACCCCACCCTGTGGTAGAACCAGAGATTAAATCAAGAGTGCCAGATTTTTTAATGTGTTAAATAAATGCTACAGCTATAGTCTAAGGGATCACAACTGTGGTACTCAAGAGCTCCACCTGAGCAGTTTCAGAGATGGACTCTGTCTCTTTAGAAGTAATTATCATCAACCACCATTCAAAAACGTGACTTTGATAAGATGCAATTTATGCCAAATTTGAAATTTTAGTTTAAAAAGAGACAGAATTATGTTAAAATCTTAAGAATCTAAATACACTTGAAGTTTGAACTAACATTGTTGGTTTTAAAGTACTCCAAACTATCAGTGTGAATGCTGAAGTGAAATCTTCAATGATTAGGGTTGTAGTCCAAAAAAATCCTATGTGAGACTAGATGTTATTGCAGTCACAGAGAGATAGAATTAAAAGGGGTGTTTTTACATAAATAATTATATACATTTGTTCATTAACCCCAAAAATGTTGTTGTATATATTATTCTGATTCACTTACCAAAGGTGTCACCTCCAGCAAAATAATTATTTCCTTAGAGTGGTTAACTTTAATCTGCTGCCTTAAATTTTGTGACCCAAATTTGGGAATCTATGTAGCTGTCATTCTTCTTCCAAACACATTTTGTAAACTAAAATGAGAATATGCATTAAATGTCTTTCTGTTGAAATTGTATAGCATACGTGTCCTGACAGAGGCCCCAGACTGGGCCAGTGGTACCTCTTCAGCAGCCTGAGGACTTCTACTTCTTATCTGAAACTGATAAAGCTTTATTAATCCTCAGAGGAGGTTGAGATTTATGGTCCAGTGTAGTTTCCCAAGATTCACAAAGGTTTCTTCTAGGTAATCCTTTCTAAGCCTTTCCTGTTAGGTATAATGCTCAGAGATTACTGATTTCCAAAGCTTTGGTTTTCCTGTGAAGCAACTTGTCCTTAATCAGAGCACCTGAAAGGGAGCTTTAAGTATCTCAGTCTTGAACTGATTAGTAATAGTGGCACTAGGATTGTTTCTTTTTGTACTTCCAATGCAGAATATTTTTAAATGTTTTTGTTGTGAGGAATGGCAGTCTGCTCAAAAATCAGAGTTTACCTTAAGGGCTTTAATACTCTGAAGTTTGTTGCTGCAACAGCTCCTCTTGCTGAAGCGGTTTGCAAATTTCAGAGACTTTTGGTCTCTTCACTGCAATAATATCATCCATTGATCCATCCAGCCTTGCTTTCATAGGCACTGTCTTTCAGTCTGGAAAATACTGTGGCCACAGCTTGCTCTCTTTCAACTCTTGGCTGAAATTTCTACTCTTGCATGTAGTTTTACCCTTAAAATACATATGTTATATCAATCCATTCAGACAGAAAAGAAGGAACAAAAACAGAATCAAAATATTAAAAAGAAAACAAATGTCTCGAAGCATCTTGCCAGGAGAGTCCTCAAGATATTTTTTAAGCAATGTCATCTTTCCCACCTCGGGCTGCTGACCCTCAGCAGTACTGTGGTAACACAGATTGAAAAACAGCTGATTTTTTTCCACCTTTACTCATCAGTGAAGAGACATGCTGATGACTAATTGCATAATTATAAATAAATAAAAACTTACTCTGATCTTCAGGATGTCAGGTCTTTCTTTAAAGAGTCGACAGACAGCTGAGGAGGAGAAAAACCTTCTGGTGTAAGTTTTCTTCCTTCCCACAGGAGGTTATGGCACCAGAGAAGCTGCAGCTGGAAAGGAGATGCTGGGTCTCCCTGTGTATTTTTAATACTCGATTAGTTCTTTCTATGCTTTTGTCAGTCAGCTGTTTTACCTAAGCCAGCTTTCCTATAAGATGTCTTTCTAATGTACAGCAGCTGCTGTAATCACTTCCCACCATCTCATGAAACATGTAGATAAGTTGGAAGTAACAGACAATAATTTGAGAAGACACTATCCTGCCACAAATCAACAGCCTCAGAAATGGACCGTGGGTCTTGTCCTCCAAAAAAGTATCTGAGAACTCATGAGGCAATCTTCTATCTGATAAAGCTGACATTGACAAGTGGCCTTTAGCTGACACTGTAATGGGACAAAATTTCTAATAGAAGGGGTATTTCTAACAATCTACGTTTTTTAAAGTGGGATAAATCAAGTTAAAGTGCAGAGCCGGCTGAAAAGCTAGTATTGTAAGGGAAAATGATCTCATGACAGGCAATTGGGATCCATAAATGTTTTAAAAATAAGGTCAAAAATTCATTTTAAACAGGCCTGCTATTCTCTCATCATCCATTCCTCCCCCCTGCATCCATTTTCAAATTCTCCTCTGTTCTTCTCATCTGTTGCTAGATGATTTTTTTTCTCTCTTGCGCCTTCATTCTCCTCTCCTTTCCCCACAGTCTGTTCTTTTTCTTTTTGTAAGTAGCTGAATAATTCAGTTTAGTGTGTCTCCATAAACAGACACATGTATATAGGACTGTTTGTGCTATAGAGCCAGATCCTTTGAAATTCTTTTCCAGTTCCTTTGTGGTTTGGTTTGTTGTTGAGTTTTGCATCCTTTGGAATCCTTCCCACCCCTGCCACCCCCCTTTCAGGTTTATAACTAGGATAAATGATAAGCCAAATTCTATAGGGTGGATCACAAGGCTTAAAGTAAACCTCAGCTAGTAAACCAAAGGGCAGGCTGATGGTAAACATAAATACTGTCTAGGAAAGTGAGTGCCTGTTGTTGTCAGTATAATGTGAGATTACCCTAAAATTTTCGACAGCTAGGGTGTATTGGGAAGTATCAGCTCAAGACAGAGCTTAGGCATGTGGATACATACTCTTGTCTTAGTGGGACATCAGATAGTCAAACCGCTCATGAACATATCCGATAGAAACTTAATCCAGGTCTACAGAAAGAGGCATAATAAGTTTATGTAGTATTATATACTGCAGTATCAGTCAGACCCTGAGAGAACTATGAAGCAATAAGCTGCAAGAACTTAGTCTCCCTAGGAGTTGGAGGGCGTTTTCATGGGGCACTCTTTTTCAGGGCTTTAGAGTCACAGACTCTAAGCAGATCATGAGAAATAGCGAAGGAGCTGTCAAGACAAAGCTGTGAAGTTAGCATCTGCACTTGTATTTAAGGGTGTTTAAATAATGAGGAATTAATCATCTATTTGAGGATTTACTTGGATTGTCTTACAGACTCTTGTACAAATCTAGTTACTTAAAACATCAATTCTTTCCTTCAGGGTGGCAGTAAATCCTTGAAACTTTATCTTTTTAATGTACATTCAAGGCTGCATGTAACACCAGCCACACTGCAAATAGTTCTTCACCTGTTAGTGACCACAGCAGCTTCACTGTACCAAACCTTAGGTTAAGTGGTTCTAAAAGCCATTTCCTTATTTGCAGATCAGATTTGTAAGCTGATAAATAACCTAAAGATATAAGAAAACCTCTCTCTGAATACTAGCTGTGAACATTTCGATTGAAACAAATCTGTAATGTACTGAGTTTTGTCAGTTCCCAGTTGAGAGCATGAAAGAATCATGCCTGTCTGTGTTAAAGGCTAAGTACTTTATTGTGTGCCTGGCAGGGATCCAAGCCTAAAAATCAACCAGAACAAAAAAAGGAGCATTAAGAACTGCATTATTTTTCCATAATGTGTCAAAGGGTTCTACGCTTGCTTCAGGGTGAATAAGGAGCTGTTTGTACTTTTCATGATCAATTAATTCCAGGTTCAGGATGGTGCATTTCAAATAGGTTAGGTTCCCAAAACGCACAGACGTTTGTGTTGGACCATGGTTAGAAACCAAAATTCCAACTTCTAGAATAATAACATTCCTGTCTTCTAGCGCAATGGGAGAAGCTGACAATTTTATGTACTATGTGAAACCATATAGCAGAAACTGCTGTGAATTCCAGACTTTCTGAGCCCACAGACTATTAGTAGAAAAACTTGAATATTTTTTTTAAAAAAGACAATAACTTACTTAAAGTATAGCTGCTTTGCAGACCATGGATCTGAAGTATTTGTGTATATGTTATTAAAATATTAAGAGAGTATGTAAAACATTTTATTAGGATGTATGATTAACTTGCCAATCAAGAACTTTTTATGGCCACTACTTATCTCTGTATAATGAGCGTTTCAGATCAGGGTGTATTCTAAAGAGCTGTTCAAACTAAGCAGAGGGATTTTGAAATTTACAGGCTGGCTTTTGGGGGTAGGTTTGGGGGAAATTGTTTTTGAGAAATCCCTGCCAGACCCCATGTGAAAAATAAACTATTCCAAATGGCACATGCAAGCAGAGCCAAATTCAATTCCATTAATACTAGTAATAAAGAGTGACTCTTACAACTTATTTGGAGTCATTCCTACTTACACAAAGGTTGAATTTGGCATAGATTATCTGAACCAGAGGGGAGTCTGAAATGCTCATGTCTTCATGCTAACACTATGTACACACTCTTACTTACCAAGGGAAATGGGTCTTGTGCCATATGTCATCTTATCAAAGCCCACTGGTACTCTTTATACCCTACAATATTAAGTGAATTCCAGAAATAGATCATGCCATCTATTCCACAAGGTACCTCATCACACAGCTGCTTTTTGTTGCATTTCAATGCCGGGGATTGATTCTGAGGAGGACAAACACTAAGCATTTCTCATACTTCGTACAAGTAGTTGAAGGAAATCGGACAAAAACATGCGGTGCTGCCAGGCTGTGGCCATCCTTGCAGGCTCACAGCACTGAGAGCTTCCACATTAACACATGTACCAGCAGTCATGTCCCTTGCAGTTAGGAGAGGTTCTTCTGATGTTGCCCAAATAGAGAACTTGAGTGAGGCATCATGGAGATCATGACAGCTGCCATGGATTATGTTGATATGTTATGAAGGGCCCTAGAGGTTTTCTGTTGTATGTATTTTTCCTAATTTGCCAATATGTTTAGGGAGGTAAGAAACAAACCTCTAACTGGTAATTACATTGATGAGGGGAGCTCGTGGGCAGGTAATCCATGCTATATAGCATGCTGAACAGTTACTGCATTGGTGCACATAGGCCACAGCTCTGCAGCTTTTATCCTTCAGGGCACAGTTGAATGGGCACAGAAATAGCTTTTTCAGAGCTAGGCTGTAATCTGGCTTCACTGCAGTTCCGAGTAGCACGGTAGCTGGGTCTTTGCAATTTGCTTCAGTTTTGGCAAGCTTCTGCCGGTATAGGCTTTAACAGTTTTCTACTTGTTGATCACCCCATAGATGGGTGACTGTGTGGCCGCTTTCCCTGAGCATGTGTGCACGCTCTGTCAAATCTCAGGGCAGCATCATGTGGGGAAGGTGGAAGAGGATTGAGATTTTTAACACCAAGCCTTTGCCTGTGGGGTTGCACTTTGAACCTTCCCTTACCCTCAATGATACGTACTTCTTCGTGACAGCTTGGTCCCGACCCCTAGCAAGTCAGTGCCCCACATACCATAGAATCAAATACAGCTGCTCATGGATCTGACTACAAGGGGAGGGGAAAGTAGATTTCCTTTTAAAACTGACCTCCTCTTCCTCGGGCCACTAGTAAGAGGCCTGCTTCAACTTCTGGAAAGGGGCCCCAGTTACAACAACGTTCATTTTTTAATCACGAGACAAGTCTGTAATGCCATTGAAATTAATGTCTGAAGCTAAGCATGTGCTTAGATATTTATTAGATCAGGCCTGAAATCGGGTCTCAAACTTGACCCCTTAGGCACAAGCTTTTGCATTTACTACCAGGTATCTGGTGCGTTTATCAAACAGATGCTGACACAGTTGACTTCGTTTTGAGTTCTCATAACTTAATCTCCCTGGGTTGTGTTCTTCTTGTTCAGTGTGTTGCTGATTAAAAAGAAATCTCTTCCCTAAAAAATCCTGGTGATCCAAAGAGTTGCCTGGCTACTGTTGTCCCAGACAGCACCCCGTTCCCTAAAGATGCTGGTCACTGTCCAGCTCTGCCTGCTAGGGATAACATCCCGCTAAAACAGATAGCAGTTTTGACAAAGGACTGCAAAATTTGTCCATTTAACATAATGAGAGCAGAATGACCTCAGTGAGGCAAACGACAACGGTTGCCCAGCGTGTGCAGAACAGGGTCGAGCTTGAAAGAAGCTGGGTCAAGCAATACAACTATGTCATTGAGGCTGTTACAGACTACAGAACTTTTATTTGTTATAGTGAAGTAAGTGACAGAAGCCAAGTGAAATAATGGACTTTTGATTACTTTTGATTTCTGGATTGAGTTCTTCTATTGTACATCTGTGCAGCACTTCTCATTATTGCAGCACAAGATCTGAGGTGGAGGCCTTGGGTCTTGAGTTTTGCTAAAGTTCCTCACTGCAAAATGCATTAGCAGAACTGCTTGTTAAATTTCATCCTAGGCATAGTTTCAGCAGTCAGGGTGTCAGTGCTCTGGCTACATTGTTGTCTTGCAGTTTTAAAACACTAAAAAGTTCAAGATTTCTTCACAGCCAAGGTGTGAAAAGTAATTAGAATGTATCACTGGGTGCTGGGTATAAGCAATTATCTATGAATATATAAAGGCTCTATTTTTCTCAACAAACAAGCAACATCGTTATAATTATTTAAAATGAAAAAGAAAGTCACTGACTCAGACATAGAGAGATTGGACGGATAACTTTATTAGTTCCCAGTCTAAGGTCTGTAGTGCAGATGCTAATCTAATATCAAGTCTGCATTAAAATACGGGAAAAGAGAACTCCATTTACCCTGTAAGGCTTGTGCTGTACATGAGTTTGGCTTTTCTGTTCAAGACCAGCTCTTTTCAACTTTCAACCTCACCTCTGGCTGTTAAAGAGCACTTGGAAAAAAATGGAGCGCTAGCACCTTCTCTCTTGCTCAATACAGGCTCCAACTGGAACACATTCCTTCTATCAAATGTGTTGAGTTTTGAGAACTTCTGCAAAAGTTAGTAATCAATTGCATTTTTGTTTGCATTTGGTTTTTAAAACCTTCTTTAATGTTCTTGCTTTGTTTAGTTAATTGAATTTGTAAGCAGGAATTTCCCAATGCAGAAGGGGTTCTGATAAAATACTGGCACTGTGCAATCAAATCTGAAGCGTTGATTTTGATTTGATTTTTTTTTTTAAGTGTTTTTGAGACACTTGCTGTGCAACTGCATTTATTAACAATAAGAAAGCAAAAGCGACAAATACTGCTGTCTGTAGTTTTGCTGCATTTTCCTCATCAAATGGCCTGGCTGCTGTGTGAAGTGTCATGTTGCCCAATATTAAGTAGAGCCATTCCATCTGAACTATATGTCATAAGTCCTATATGATAGGAGATACTGAGTCTTCTGTAATCCAGGTGATACTGGGATGTCTGCCTTCCAGGCAGAAATATGAGTTCTGGCCCTGCTGCTTGCAAGGGGGTCCTGCTATTCAAGGCAGATGATATGTCAATAATCCAGTGTCCCAGAGTAGCACAGATTTCATAAAGTAATATATCAAATTCAGCATGTGTGTTGTGAATGTGTACAACTGAGCAAGAGGGCAAATATTTGTATCTCTTCTAAAATGCAGCCTGGTCACCAGTTGTAGGGTTTTTCTGGGTTTAGTCCATTCATCTGTTTTCTTGATAGGCTGGAAGTAATGATTGTCCAAATTACTATTGTGAATTATGCACTCCTATGTTAGGAAGACCAATGCTACATGTGGCAACAAATAATGGCAGTGGCTCTCAAGGAACATGGACCCTGGGAAGGCCTGAACTGCGTGTATACTTTACACCATCAGGTATTCCAAGAAAAGTCAGGGTAGCAGATACCTAGAGTGAAATTATGACTTTGAAGTTATGATACGACACAAAACAAAGTGAGCAAATTGGGATTCTGAGGAGATCCAAAAGTTTCTTGTATTGCAGTATGTACGGTTATATCAAATTATATTCTATACTTCATAATTTTATGATAACTCCTTCAAGATAAGATAAAAATTTATAATGTGAAATACATGCCTGTGCCTTCCATACCTTGTCTGCCCTCATCAAAACAAAGTCATTCTGACAGTCTAAATTCAATCTTTCCTGTGGAATGATTATAGTGGAATTTAGTAAAATACTATCTAGTGGTACCCACCAGTGGATCAGTGTTAACATTTACATTTGCATTTGAAGCTAATTTTAATAGTATTTCTCTTAATTTGCTAGGAGGGTACCTGTCAAGTTAGCAATTAAACTGTAATTTGGTCACTGAGGTGTTTACACGGATTAATAGATCTCTCTCTTAAGCGTATGCTCCTGGTTTTGAAATAATAGCTATACTGCGTGGTAGCATGACCCCACTTGAGTTTCACACACACATGCACAAAATCAAATTCCATCACATTTTAATGCAAATTTTACCTTTGCAAATGATGGCCTGAAAAGAATGAGTTTCCATGGTAACCTTAGGGAACACATAACCTGTTTATCATAACTTCTCCAGGAAGCAAGACAGGGGGTGGGGAACATGCTTTGATGTCAGCTATATTTTTCTGTAGGCAGCATTCTGCTGTAGCATGTATAGAGAATTTACCAAAATGCTCCCGTACTGTCCTAAATAAACTTTTTTCCCTTTCTTAGAAACAGAAGCTGTCATATGGAATAACATAGGAGGGAACTGCAATAGGCAGTATTCAAAACTGACCCTTCAGCTCCTGTGTATAGCTTGACAACTAGGTCAACATTTTGAAAGACCGATCACAAATTAATACTTAAAACAGATCTCTTCCATCACTTTCTCTCTCCCTGCTTTCCCTCCATGCTTTATGTTTGGCCCTCAGGTATCCCTGCTGCCTTTCAAAGGCACTTTAAGTTTTTTGTTTTCTTACTCTTCCACTTCACTGCTGAAAGTACTGTTTGAAAAATGCCTTGAAATATCTCTGAACTCCTACATTGTGGAGCTACCACAGAAAAGAGTATATTGATTATACTTCACATTTAGTACTGACTTTCAGAGTTGAGGTGGTGGCTTCTGGAGCTGCCATTAGCAAGGAGTGAGTTTGATGGCTGCAAGCATCTGCAAGGTTGTATTTTTCCTGCAGATGCACAGTAACTCCTGGCTACATTTTTTTAAGGTCATTAGGAGTAACGAACAGATGTTGAGGTTTTTCAGAATGCTGCTTTGAAGTGCCATTTAGGAGTCAACTGACAAGACTGACCCTATAGGCAGTGATTTTTGGGACTGGAACACAGAGGAACCATTGCCCACAGTTACCCATCTGGTATCCATCTGGTACCAGCAAACAACAGACAGTACCAAATCACAGAGAAACTGTACCAACTGCTAAATTGGTATCAGCAAGCAAAGAAGGTCGCCACCCAACAGCAGTTGCGAGCAGGAGAAACAATGTCTGTAACATTTACAGACCGGTATCTGAAGATCCGGAGGAACCTGATGCCACAGCATATGGAAAGCAATTCTCTCTCTCTAAGCCTGCTTACGCTGATGATGTTTGCTCAGTATTAATGCAGGTTTGGGATTTTTTTGTTGTTGTCGTTAACCATATTTAATTTGCAGTGTGGAGAGCTTTTGTCATGATGCCATTG
>VYZV01026443.1:13046-31427 GCA_013401275.1 Pandion haliaetus | reverse complement strand
AAAAAAAAAAAAAGTCTGACAGCTCAAACATGTACAAGGGATTAGAAAGAAATAATCTCCACAGTGCAAATAAAATAGCAATAGCCTTTCCATATTGTTTAACAACTGTTGTTTAATTCCTTTAATTCTCCTGTTTCTGTGGATAAAGAGCTGATAACTGTGTCCCAACATTTTAAAATGTTAGCCTTTAGATGATTTCATAGATGTGCACCTACACTGTTATCCTCAGCTGCCACTAAGACTGTCAGAAGGAATGAGGTCATGCAGGTACCCTTTGAAACTTGGGAGTTTTTATGGTGATGTGGTTCTTTTGATGAGCTAATCTCAAATTTTCTACATAGCTCAGCCATTGCATGCAATGGCACAATCAGGACTTGGGATCATTCTAAATCCAGGGGCAGTGGATCTGCTCAGCAAGTGTCCATGCAAGTCTCTGTGCCCATTAACTTTTATGACACAGAAATGAAGGAAGTGATATGAAAGAATCAGGAAAAGGCATTGAAGAAATAAATCCCAGGAGATATAACTACTAAAGGGTATATGTAAAAGTTCTTACTGGCCTCTTCCCATCCACATACGTATAGGTAATATTTGGAAAATATGATGCAATTTGACACAGCATGCTTTCAGAGAAGTAAATAAAAGCATTTCTGTCAGATCAGTTACCTTGGGGAAACTAGCTTTCTGATGTTTATGTCAGGCTAGACAGAAGGAGCTGCAAGTGTCTATAGCACCCTCATACCACCGTGAGGAAGTAAGATACTATGCTTGAAAGCAGTTCAGGTGATTCTCACTTCTACCAAGCCTCAGCTGTTGGCAGTGCAGACATAAGAACTAATGAAACTTCTGAGTTGCTTCCTGTAACCCTGGAAGAGAAACTTGGAGAGTTTTGCGTTGCTTGGCTGTTTTCTGGCATTGGTAGTAAGTAACAAAAGTGCATGCAGAGAAGGGAGACCAAGCTTTCTCCTAACTATTTTTTAGAAAGAATGACATCAGCTGCTATTTCAGCTTGGATTGATAATGGAGTACCTCAGACCTAGGAAAGGATGACATGCTTGTTCATTCAACAGGAGCATAGGTATTATGTAAAGTTACCTGTGGGTTACTTCAGGGCACTCTTATCTTGCTGCATACAAAGGAAAGCTTGTGTACAACAGAAAAGGTCCTAGAAAATGGGGTGATAAAGGGAAGAATCATGGCTTTATAGAGAAGGAAATGTTTGCTATTAGGTGCTGTGCAGCAATCGCCTCTGCAAAATTTTATTGCAGAAGATGTGACAGTTTACTACTTGATGAAATAGATACCAAACTGGGACAATGAGGGTAATAATTTTTCTGCCACATCCTATGTATACGGTTACACCATACATTGGGTGACAGTGACACAGTACATTACAAAAAGCTATCTTTGCTGATCCTAATGTCCTTTTTTTAAGATCATGGTTGTAATAAGTATGTTGAGTGACAGAAAAACAAACAACAGTGGATCATTTGACTTTTCCTTTGAATCCAGAGAGATTTTCTGTATACTTTTGCAAGATCACAGATACCCTTTACGAAAGCTGAATGATGTGCCTTTACCTTGTCCTCCTAGTGACCTCTCTCTCCAAAAAACGTGTGGAAATTATACTCTGTGATGTTGATCCATCACAACATGAATAAACCATGCTACAACTGACCCGTGCTGCCAGCCATTGTCTCAGTGGATAGGTAAAGCAAGCAAGAGAGCATAACCTGCAAGAAAAGAGGAAAATGAAGGTGAACCTTAGGACTTTGTAAGTGGGCGGAGGGGCAGAACTGACAGGATGTCAAGAAGGAGAGCCTGAGAGAACAGGCATAGGCAAAGATGTGTGCCAAAGAAATGGAAGATGTTTGATAAATTTCTAGGCAGATGAATGGCAAAAGCTGACATTGGTATTGAAATCAAACACACTTCCTTTAGAAAAGTTCTCCTTCCTGGTACCAGACAAGCTCAGGAATGCAAGAACAGATAAACCAGGTAAGACATCTGGGCAATGCATCTGTCTCGAAGAGACTCGTAAGAGGCAGATACAGGAAGACCTGTCCTCCAGATCAGAGCCTGCCCTCTTCATTACTAATTAAAGTTTGGAAAGCATCTGGAAAGAAATCTTTCAGGTGATAGACAGGTCTTCATGCATAAATTGGTTGATAGTAAAGAATAAAATCAGCAGACATGAATATAAATGAGACAATGAGGAAGAGCCAGCATAGGAGCAGTGTCACCACACAAATCTATAGGAGTTGTTTGAAGGAATCAATAAATTTGTGGAAAGAGTGAAATGGTGTACTTGGACTTACAAAAGATTTTTCACAAGGTCCCATACCAGCCAAGTCTGAAAAGGCTAGGGGAAAAAGCAGTAGACCTTTCACAGACCAGTAGTTGCTTTTACAAGAAACAGAGAAACGTGAATAGTGTTCAGCTTTCACAGTGTTAGGAGGGGATCAATGCTAAGATCCATGTTGTTCAACATATTAATAAAAGCAAAAAGGATGCTTAAAGAGATGAGAAAGTTTGCTGATAGTTCTTAACTATGAATCTGAAAAGGAGTTCTCAGAATTGTAGAAGAATAACATTTTAAATGAGATTAAGTGGCAGATAAGTTTATAAAAGCAAAGCAACAGCTAGTTTATGCACATATTGTTAGGTTGTAATTTTCCCATGAGATGTCATTAAACTGAGAACTAACTGCTGCAGCATATTGTGAATATCAAAGTTTAGACAAGCTTAAAAAGTAATTATGTAAATTCACAAATGAAAAGTCTGCCAGTATCAAGTACTGATTAGATCCTTTGTCTCAAGTACAGTCTAATCCAAAGGTGGTTCAGATCATGGAGGATATCCCTGAAGCCTGCCATGCTTTCAAACCCTTTCCTGGTGATCTGCTAAGGGCTACTAGCAGAAACATGCTGAATTTTTGGTTGTTCCCTTTCTTATGGGTTAGTACTGCAATAATTATAGAACTACATAATACGGATTTGTTTGTTTCAAGATTGTGTTTGTCACAACATAGGACTAAAAGACTCCTGAGATCATGAGAAAATAAGGTACAGTTTGCCCAGTTTTTAATTTTTCCCAGTGAAACATAACATCTAGCAATCATTTAGCAAGCCACCAGTGTTTTTACTAATGTAAGTATGACTCTTCAACTGTATTCACTTTACACTTCTAGTGTTTTTTTATATGAACATAAGTGGTACACTAAATATTTCAGAAGACAGTTAAAATGCTATTGTTTTTCTTTTCTTCAATTACCTTTCCTCTGTTAGAAGGGCTGTATTAGGAGTACATGCCCCAAAAATCTACACTTTTCATGTTGGTAGGTAGCCAGCTGTGGAGATAGTTTGACCCTGGCCAACAGCCGATTACCCACACAGCTGCCCAGTCACTCCACTCTCCTGTGAGACGGAGGAAATAGAAGGAAAGCAAAAAGACCCTTGCATCCAGACAGTGACACTTTAATAGGGGAAGCAAAGGCTGTGCATGCAAGCAAAGCAAAAAGAGGAATTCATTCACTACCTGCCATTAGCAGGCAGATGTCTACACGCTTCCTAAGAACCAGGGCCTCAGCATGGGTAACAGCTGCTTAGGAAGACAAATGCCATAACGATTAATGTCCCCTCTTCCTCCTCCTTTCTCTGAGGTTTTATTGGTGAGAAGGATGCTACACGGGATGCAGTATTCCTTTGGTCAGTTTGGGTCTGCTGTCCTGGCTAGGTACCCTCCCAATGTCTTGCCTACCCCGAGTTTACTTGCTGCTGGGGCAGAGTGGGAAGGAGAAAGCCTTGATGCTGTGCAAGCACTGTTCAGCAACGGCCAAAATACCGCTGTGTTTTCAACAGTCTTTTAGCCACAATTTTGAAGCACAGCACTATATGAGCTGCTGTGAAGGATGTTAACTGCATCCCAGCCAGACTCAGTTCACCAACATCATACAATGCTGAGGCTCCTTTCCAACACTTGCCCTGAAACAGACCACAAATTCTCTTCTTTCCTTTATAACTCTCATAAACCTGTCAAGCTTCTTGCCATCCAAGTTAATTGACAGTAAATTTATAAGAAGGGTCGGAGGGAGGATCCAGGGAACTACAGGCCTGTCGGCCTGACCTTGGTACCAGGGAAGATCGGCATCCTGACCTGTATCAGAAATAGTGTGGCCAGCAGGAGTAGGGAAGTGATCATCCCCTTGTACTTGGCACTGGTGAGGCTGCACCTTGAGTACTGTGTTCAGTTTTGGGCCCCTCACTACAGGAAAGACATTGAGGTTCTGGAGCATGTCCAGAGAAGGGCAACGAAGCTGGTGAGGGGCCTGGAGCACAAGTCTTGTGAGGAGCGGCTCAGGGAACTGGGGTTGTTTAGCCTGGAGAAAAGGAGGCTGAAGGGAGACCTTATCGCTCTCTACAACTACCTGAAAGGAGGTTGTAGCAAGGTAGGGGTCAGTCTTTTCCCAAATAACAAGTGATATGACAGGAGGAAACACCCTGAAGTTGCGCCAGGGGAGATTTAGATTGGGTATCATGAAAAATTTCTTTACTGAAAGGGTTGCCAGGCATTGGACCAGGCTGCCCAGGGAAGTGGTTGAGTCCCCATCCCTGGAGGTATTCAGAAAGCATGTAGACAGGGCACTTCAGGACATGGTTTAGTGGACATGGTTGATGGTTGGACTCGATGACCTTAAAGGTCTTTTCCAACCTAAATGATTCTATGATTCTGTGATTCTAGCAGCAGTCAAAAACCCAGAGGTCTAAGTAATGAGAACAAGTACTTAAGAAATACCATGAGTGTTCCTCCCCTTCCCCTGACAACAGTAAATGTAAAATGTATCATTGTTTAAAGCCCAAGTCATTCAGTATTTGGCAATAGGTAAGGTAAACATGCTTCTTTAGGGATTTTACAGTTTTTCAAATAATCTGTATTTGCCACTGGCAGTTTTCAGAATTTGAGGGATTTCTAGAACTAAACACTTTTAATCCAAGCAATATAGTGGATCTAAGCCTGTTACTTGCTTTTTCATCTCTCTTCCACAAACCTTAGCAGAAGATTAAATACAATTTTGTACTTTAAGGCCCAACTGGGAGATTGATCTGTGGTCCATCTTGTAATGTATTAGTTCCTAAGTACCTTCCTATCAGTCAGTCAGCACAGAAAAGAGCTAAATTATTATCTGTGTATGTGGGAGGGAATCAAGCAAAATAAACTTCTGATAATTTTGTGCTCCACAGATGGGAATTCAAGATTATAATTTCCTTTAATAAAATTAGGCATAAAAGCAAATTACCTCATGTTGCACAGTGCTTTGAAGATGTACCTTGTAACTGGGTTTTCATATCTGATTATAATTAAATCACAGAAAAGGCACCTACGGCACTGGCGCAACATGTGTTTGGTCATCAGTTGCTTACTAGATCTTGGACATCAAAAGATAAATTCAGGCTTGGAGCTGGGTGGTGTAACTCTATTGATTCATTTGTCAATCCAATGGTTTCAATGGCCAGTGTACATTATGTTTAAATTTATTTATCCAGAAAAAAGTATATTGTTGTTCTGGAGAAACTGGAGAAGAAACATTTCTGCAATAGTCAAAAAGTCACAAAAATTCACTTGTAAAGAGAGACAGGTCTTCCTCTTCTCACGCCTTGCCCCTGCTAGCCATGAGTGTAACAGGGGACTCCCAACCTCTGAAAAGGAAATTCCCGTAGCACAATGCTGAATGCTGCAAAAAGGTACATGGCAAACTGCTCCCAAACTGCTGGGACCAAGTGAGACAGCTGAGAAATTACTTTGACAGGGTAAAGCCAGTCAGGAAACATGATATGACACTTGATGTGAATTTCTCAGGAAATTGTTTAAACTGTTGGACAATTAAATGAAAAGTACCAATGAAGGAAATACTACATCTTATTTATCAAAACTTGGTAACTGAAGCAAAAATACTGCTTCCTTGCTACCACTGTAACACTAATGATGGTGAAGAAAAAGCTGACGAAATTTCACTTGCAGACATGCTCAATTTCTCACTGAAACCATCCAATATCACTTAATTGTAAAGACTTACCCATCATCATCACTGAATGGAAGGAATCACAGGAACACAGTCCAAAGACAAAAATGCAGCCGAGGATGAGATATGGTGCAGTGGTTTTGCCGAGAGAGCAGATGATAGACATTATTGCTGAGAAGAATACAGCAGAAGAGATTTCTGGAAGCAGTCAATATTAACATAGCATTTGAAAAAATCTTGTAAGCAGGAGTGAGATTTCCATACAGTGGTTTGGTGAATAATTAGAGATCCCCAAGGGGAAAGTTATATAAGGTACACCTTGCTGAAATTAGGGGCAATGGCAAAGCACCAATGTATCTAACTAGGAGCATGTTCAAAGTCTGTTATTTGGTTATCAACATATTACTAAAATTGATTAGTTTTCTTTTTATTTTTTTTTTATTTTCTGTGTGTGTGTGTGGAGTTCATCACTGATATCCCCAACCACCCTACTTGTGAAAAAGTGAGGTGCCAGTCTATTTACTTTTCCCCCTTTCTGTCGTCACATCAGGTCAAGAACTCTAAAGAAAAGCACCAACTTGACTGAGTTATTAAGTGCAAGGCTCGAGAGTAGTATTTTTCCATTACAGCTGAGTCAAACAACAAAACCCTCTGTTACTTGATACACTCTGCTCTCACCACCAATTCTATTCAGCAATGTCTATACAGATATGTAACATTCCAATCAAGGAAATCTTATTGTGACTTTCTAAAGGTTTCCAGCAAATTCAGTAGGTAGAAAGAATAATATAAAGTTTATCTGAACTAGATTAGCCTGGCATTCTTCAGACACTCAGTAGCCTGACCTGTCCATCCATTTCCAGTGATAGAAATTGAGTGCTGGAATTTGCCATCTGTATCATAATTTATGAAACCCCACATTTCATGAGAAGTTCAGTCTGTGTCACACTGAGCTCTTATTTGCTTGCCACACAGCATTAGGGCAAGGTAATGAAGCTGCTGTTACCATACATGACTAGAGATGTATTATTCTCTCCGTTCCCTTAGGTAATGAATATTCTTTAGAAGGGTTGTTTTTTCTTTTCTTTTCTTTTTTTTTTTTAAACAAAAATGGTTGGAAAAAGTGTTTTTCATTTCTCAAGAGTTCATTTGTTTAGTTCAGCTAATTCTAAACAATCAGTGGCCAAATACCAGCAGTAGAACATTAAGATTGCCACCATTAGGAGGTCCAACGATATCAGTGGAAAGCAATTAGGTATCAATATTTTAAAAGCAAACGGAGACCGCAGGAGAGACTAATTAGTCCCTCTCCATCCCTACACCACCCGAGCTGGAAGAGGGGTTTAGGGTTTGTGCAGGTCTCTTCCTTGGCCGGAAGGTGTCACTTTCCCACCGTCGTTTGCAGCCCTTCGGGTTCGGGAAGAGCCGGTGTCGCTCTGCGGAGCCCAGCGATGTTGAGAGCCCGGCGACTCGAGAGTGGCAGCCGGTAAGGTAGTCGAAGCCGGGATGCCCTGAGCGCCGGGATGCCCTGAGCACGGGGCTGGCCTGAGCACCGGGATGCCCTGAGGACCGGGATGCCCTGAGCGCCGGGATGTCCTGAGTACTGGGATGCCCTGAGCACGGGGCTGGCCTGAGGACCGGGATGCCCTGAGGACCGGGATGCCCTGAGCACAGGGTTGCAGCCACTGGCCTAGGGCATACAGCTGGGCCTCCAGACAGCAAAGGCTAAATGACACTCACACTGCAAGTGCACCCATCATTCTTGTTCCTGATATTTCTATGGGGCGTTACCACTTTCTGATCTGAGAATTATATAAGATCCCCAAATTTCTATACCCATTTTAGTACTCAGCTTTCTTTTGTCAGCATTCACATACTGGTAATGGCAACATGTATAATCACAGGACATAGGACTGCTTTCTGTATAAACAAATTACTGAAGTTTCTGAATCATTTTATTTTGTTGTAAACTGCAAGGGATACTGTTGCTTTTGACAGCTAACAGATGATAGGGAAGTGTGTGACTGAAGAGAACAATGTCACTGAGAAGCAAGCAGGATGTTGGAGAAGTACAACAGCAGCAGTGGATTCTTAGGTGAGAAGTTTTGTTTCCCAGCTTTGGGCACCTTCAGCCTCCTGGCTTAGACATCTAGTTACCCTACTCCCTCTGCATTTCATAGAGGCACAGAGATGCTTCCAGTGGCAATTCAGATTTAAGATAGCCTGAAGTTGCCCTCTCTCTATAGAGTAGCCTGAGGTAGAGGCTTTCTCTCAGTTGGGCATGAGAGTAAGATGCTGGAAGTTAGCAACGGGATGAATTTGGACCATCTTTTCTTCACTGGCCCTTTCAAACAAGGAAGGACAAGGATGAAAGGCTTGAAACATGAACTCATATCAGTCATAAAACGTGTAAATCTCTTGTTCCCTGGCAAGGCTCCACTTGCTTCCACAACTGTTTTCCAGCATATTTTATCCAAAAGGAACACTGGTGCTCAGCAGGAAAATGCGAGTACCTGATCTGTGCAAACTCCCTTGCAAATGTTCTGGGGAGTAGCAGTTTTTAGATAATCACCTTCTGCACAGACTTCACACACTCTCCCTGTCAGTTCTGATTAGAATCACTGTGAATTACACTACCATGTTATTCCAACTTTGTAACACATGGTTGCTAACCATGCTAGTTCATGACATGCTGTGCTAATAGAAACGACATGACCTTCCAGAACAGAGTTAACAAAGCATTAAGCAAGCATACTTATTCTATAAAAGCAGAAATATGTAGCATATACTGTACAATACGTGCAGAAACCTTGCTACTTGGTATGCATTCACTCTTTATAAATAACAACATGGCTCCCTATATTTCAATTTAGGAACAAAAATAAAGTTCACTGAGTATGTTTGCTCCTTTCCAATGTGATAAAGGAAGTGGTAAATTCTTTCCCTAGCTCATACTAAGAGAAGATCAGAGCGCTCTTGTAATGCACTATTTATCTTAAATGGTGCTTTATGGAAATGTTAAACAGTGTGGAACTAATACAAAGAAAGCATAGCCTATATGCAATATATTAAATATCAGATTCTCATGATTTTTCCAGAAAAAATAATTAATACCTCAGGCTTAGTTTAGGGTATCTATTTCTTAAGGTACAGTAAGACAAATCTGAAAAATATTAGCATAATCAAAATGTATTTTGACCCCACAGCATTCCACCAGGGAGACTGTAAAATGAGAAAGCCACACACTCCTGAGGAACTCTCAGGAGCTTCATCTTTTCTGAGAAAGATAGCAGCTCCAAGGGCTGCCAAAATGTGGCTGCTTCACAGCTGTCTGTGAGGTCACTGGAAAATGGAGTGTGTTACTGTATGTACCATGGCTGGCATAATTTGCTGACAGCTAGTGTAGCGTCATTATACCAATGTATATCATGTGAACTGTATAAATTTTCTAGTTCATTGGCTAAGAATGTGTTATTTGAAACAATCGTTATGCCAATTATATTGTGCAAACAATATATATATTCTACTATATTGACTAAGCATGTGTTATTATTTGAAGTCTTGATTATTTTAGCTTTATTCAAGCTTTTCTTTAGTCTGCAGTATCTTTAGTTCTAAAATGTTTGTGGAATTTTTTTTAAAGTTTGCTTTATGTGTTTTCTTTCCAGTCCCTTGAGAGAAACACAATTCCTTTCCTATCTGAAGAAATCTAACACCAAGTTTAAGTTTCTGAAAGAAATGAAGACACAATGTGGTGCTTTTTTGAACACAGCTTTTGACTCGATTTAGGCTGACTATCCTGGCAAAGTGTCAAAATATACTCTCTTCTGGCAAAGAATCTAAAGTCTCTGCTCTTTTTCCTCTCTTTCCTCCCATTACAAACTCTCTTTTAGCAATTTAAATGAAAAAAAAAAAAATTAAGATGAGAGTTGTCTTAACAATTTAGATAATTTAGATGTCTATGATTTTAGATATAGCTGATATTGATGAACAGTGGAAAATTAAGAAAGCAAGTTAAAATGCATATGAAATCTAAGTTTTAAGAAAAGAAATGCATCTTATAAAGTGAATATCATAGGACCATACTTTATTCTTAGGTATGGCATATATTAGTATCTTTTTCCTTTAATTCCCCTAAAAAACAGGCTTGCTCTGCCAAAGTCTTATCTAGCTAAATATGTTGTTCATAGAACAAGCTCACTTACCTCCTGTTAGTCTCCCAGATATAATCAGATATTACTGCCTTTTATCATATGGCTACACTGGGATTTTGTTTTTCGCTGATGATTAGGTCAGGCGGAGGTTAATGAGGAACACCGTGTGCACAGAATGTGACTTTGCAAAGCTGTTTTATCCTCTAGCAGCTCACAGAAAACAGTTCTTTCTAGTTTGCAGGGAGTCATTAATTTTAGCTGACAGACCTGAAGGCAGCATAGATACTAGTGTGCAGCCTGCAAGCCACCTCTCTCTGCTGACTTAACCAATGAAATCACTCTAATTTCTACTGTCTTTTCCAATTTACCAGCACTTCAGAAAAACTTCTCCACATGCCCAGAGACGCCTTTTCAAAATGACCCCAATCTCACAGCAGTATGTTTGTAAGGGACTCCCAGCTGTCCAGCCTAATATGCAGGAACAGTAATTAATATTTTATATGATGCATCAGCTATTAAAGAGGGAAATATCAAATTGGTAATAATTTATTGAAGAGAAGCTGAAGTTACTCATAGGCTTGAGGGGGTTTTTTTGCACTGTTGTTTCTCCATGAGGAAACAGAAATTGGACAATGATTAAAGGACTTTCACCATCATTCTGTAGTATACACCACTCTCACTTACTAGTCCTGATGGCTTATATTCTCTTCCTCAGTGTCCCACCAGGTATCATATTATTTGTTCAAAAGCTTTAATAAAATTACAACATTAATATGCATGAGACTCACTTTGGATGATGCTGACAGCTGCAAGGAGAAGCATATATTGATTAAGCTGCATGATTGATAGCTTTCTCAATCCAAAGAAATGAATCTGGAAAGGACAAACTGAGACAGGAAGTTGAAATATCAGAACAAGGACATTATTTTTTAACTGCACAATGGAAGAAGCAAGAAGACAAAGATTAATTTCATTTAAAAGGGTTCAGATAGAAAATGTCTAAGTTTACAGATCAAATTGTCTGTCTGTTTTTAAGATGCTTGTACTTCCATTTTGCCATTATCTCAAAACTGGAGTTTTGTCTCCATGGGAAAGTTTGTATTATTTCAGTGTAGGTAGGGCTGTAAGAACAGATATGTCTTGTCACATGTCAGGAAGCAGAATTAGGCTGTGGCCAGTGTCAATTCCCAAAGGCAGAGGTTCCTTTTTCCTAATTTGGTTTGACCCAAATTAAACAGATTATCTTAGTTTATAACGATGTTTGAGTTCATCTCACTGGCAGTTCTTGCAGTTATGCATTTTGAATATCATAGCAGCAAGTTTCCAAGTACCACTGCCTTCAGTATTTCTGAGTAGAAAGCTTAGTATGTCCTACGGGGTGTTGGTGGTTCCTAACTCAGCATGAGGAATTTTTCTGTAAATTTCTTTGAGGCATGTAATGTCAATGCTAAAAAGGAGACATTGTAACATCCAGTGCTGTGGGTACTAAGCCCTCCTGTAGGTCTAAGCTTCCAGCTAGGCTCAAACTGCTGACTGCAGCATCGTAACAATCCCAGCAGAAGTAGTGACACTTATAAGTGTTATTGTGTATGTGGTAGCTGAGGTATGCTGCGACATGATAGAAGTGCAACTATGAGGAGAAGCTGTGTCCTGCTCACTAGCTTGTGATGTCTCTGTCCTTGACCACTGTAGCCGTGCTGGTAGAAGGCTCATGAAAGTATAGGAAGAGGAAAAGAGGAGTTCTGGCTTAAATGATGATATATGGAGCTGTCTGCTTCTCTATGCAGGAAGACCCAAACAAAGAAGATAGAAACAAGTCAAAGGAGTCTCCGTATACTCTAGCACTACAATGAGGAATTATGTTCTTAACCTTTACCTTTATAGAAAAAGTTAATTTTATGCTTTTAAAACTTGTCTGTAATACACTGCTTTGTTTCCTAGGGAGCTCGGAACATAAAGATACACTGTATCATTCCCAATGAGAATCCCAATTTTTGAAGTGCCCCTGAAAATCTGCAGTACCTGTTTCTGCCAAGGTTCAAGGACTAAGGCTGCAATATCATAACACAGGGTGCCATACTTGGGGAGTTAAATTTGTCCTGAGAAGGGTTACCTAGAGCCAATTTGCAAATGAGAAGAAGATGGGAAGAGAGCCTAAAATTCCCAGCTCACAGAATTCCCACAGTTAGGTAGGGTGTAGGCTGATGTTCTGGCTCTGATGACCTAGCTGCCACAAATGACATGGTCACACCTCCCTGTTTCTGATGTGACCCTTCCTATCCCACTGGTGCTTCTGGGAGCTCTTAGTGAGCCTGTTCAGAGTTCATCCAGCAAGAAATAGTCACTTTGTTTTGCAGGGTTAGTTTCTTAAGTGTCTGTCAACTGACTCACAAGGACAGTGATCTCCAAAGTGGGGTGCATGAACGGGAAAGTCCATTGAGGTTTGGGAAGAAAATATTTTTTGTACTGTTAATAAAAAAGATTTTAAAAATTTATTTTAAAACAAATGTTTATTTCCTCTTAATCTCATCCTTTTTTAATCTCTATTTTTTGCATATTTTATAGTGTACTTAATATATTAGTACAGTAGTAAATGTATATAATTTATTAAAAATAAATATACATCTATCTGAGGTGAGTGCTCAAAAATTTTTTACTGGTGGGGTGCATGATCAAATAAGTTCAGAGACCACTGCATTAGGGAGTCAGACAGTTGACGAAAATTAGGGGAATGAGGGTGCAGCCCACACGGAGGGGCTGGCACCCCTCTTGACAGTAGCTGGCTAGAAGGTCAGCTTAGCTGCACTGTTAGATCAGTCCTCAGTCACGATAGTCATCCACCACTTCCTTTTCTCATTAGTGAGTTTAACAGAATGAAAAAAAAAAAGACTTTTTAAATGACAGACTTCTCAGAGGCAATAACCTCTAACAGAATAGCTTGACAGACATGTGAGAATTGCAGTCTCTTAAACTGTTCTAGCATAAATGGCTATGACATGTAAGTCAAAGATTTTAATAGTATTTATGTAAAAAGGTTTTAAATGAACCCTTATTTTTAAAATAATGATGTTTGTTTTGCTACAGCCTTTCAGACATCAGATCGCATGTACCTATTTGGACATTATCATTCTCTCCTCTCTGGCCTGGATCTAGCACACTCGGAGTAGCAACTCTTGTTACAGGATCGGATATCTAATTGAAAATGGACAATGAAACAATGCTTAACAATGTTAGCCACCTGAGTTAATACCTGCACTGGAGGAATCACCACACAAATTGCAGTTTTAAGAAGATATAGTATGTCAAAATCTACTTGATGGCTTCACAGGGTTTTGTGAATGTCATTTTCTATCTCAACAATACAGCTGGAATTGAAAATATTCAGCAAATAATTTTGTAGAAGGATGATGAAGCTGAAAAAAGACTTATACATACATTATTATCTAGTAAAACCTAAGAAATAATACAATTAGGTATGTAGAAAGAAAAGGGATTTTTCTGTATATTGAGAAACCAGCATCTGTATTTGGATTTGTAGATGTTTTAGTTCTTGCTAGACCTACATATAAGTTAAAATACATCCCATTAATTTTAAAATCTTGGAAGATATAATCACTAACAGCAAGCTGTATATAAGCTGTATTTGCCAGATGAGAGTTTCTAGTGTGGAAAATTATCGTTGTAAGAAACAGCAACATTTGCTGCAGTAATTCTGAAGGGCAGTTCTGTTTCAAAAATATTACTGTCAGCATCCATGCTTCACAGGCAAGTGACCTGGCACAGAAAGGAGCACATGTTGCTAAAGGGATCTTTCAGTTAATAGACCTCAAATTAACTGTGCTGGCAGCTCCCACATCAGCTAGAAGAGTATTCCCACTTTATGGGTCAACAGACCAAAACAATTCTGCAATCTTTAGAAGGTAATCATCATCCTAGGTGTCCCTGATAAAAGATTATGATGCTAATCTGAGTTTTCATGTTTTCTTAATTTTCACAGAAGCTTACAGAAAGTAAAGCCAGAAGAAACTAAAATGATGCCAGACTAAAATCATGAGAGTGCTGATCCAAAGGGCTGCATAGCTCAGAGGTCCATCTAAACCATTATACATGCTCTAATAGCTGACCATAGTGGACACTGAAGAAGGAAAATAAGAACAGAATGAGCATGCAGTATTTTTTCCAAATGCTCTTGTAACCTTCAAAAACATTCAGGTCTAGGGCTTACTGACCGAATGCAATGTCGATATTCATAGCTTGCAAGGGATTTTCTCCCCATTGCATTGTCCATAAGCTTTCTGAATCCATGCGAACTTTCAATGTCCACAGCAGCTCATGGCAATAAAATCCCATAGTTTAACTGAACTTTATGCAAAAGACCACCTCCTTTCATTTGTTTTCAGGCTTTCCACAATAGCTTCATTCAATGTTTCCTAGCAGGTACAATGAAAGATAAAATGTACAGTCATTCCTTATTCACTCTCTCTCATGACCTCACAAACCCACCATAAGCTCTCCATGGCTGGAGAGTTCTAGTCTACTTAGTCGTCCCTGGTATACCCATTCCTGGATTTATAACGGTAGACAGTATTTATACTAGGGTTCTTCAGTCCTGAATTGACTGTTAGAAGGCTTTGCTGGAGACCTTTATGTGAAGCTTGAATTGTGAGTGGCACAAAGAAGGCAAATACAGAACTACTATTCATAGTCTCTTCCAGTATCAAAATTAGGGTCATTGTATAATTGTAGTTGAGCTTTCAAGCTTAATGCAAGATGCTGTAGTTGCTAAAAACTTATTCAGGATCTGTAAGAGCCAAAGAAATATTTTTCAAGAAAAATGCATCAAGATACTATATATGAATCAGGCAGACCTTTAATTATGAAACACTGTGAATGTATCCTGGGAAATTGCTACCCAGTCTTCATTCTGCTTCTTCTTTGCTCCCCTTGGCATTTGCTGTTGAGCTAGGATTTACTACTTTCTCAGAAGAAAAAAAAAAAAGATATTAAGGCAAAAAGGTATACATGTTGTATCTTCTCTCATTATTTGCCTGACTGGTTCTCTCAAATAGTTACTTCTTTTGAGAAAGAAATACCTTTTGATAACCTGTGTTACAGGGTTATGGGCTCTTTGGGGCTTCCAATAATTTTGAATGACTCATGAATTTACTAAATAGTGATTTACTCTGACCATTTTCCTTTTGCTTTCCTAAACTAAAATATGCTAAACCAAGGCATGCATGTAGTAAAAGTACTAATAACCTTATCAAGAGCACAAAAGGACAGGGCCTAATGCATCATAATTTTTTGATCATTTGTGGGAATCGTGGGTGAAACAATAGCACAAAAGTTGATAACCATGATCTATGGTATATGTTTTTTCTTATCAAGTTTATCTCAACAGGAGGGAAGTCTTCCCTCCCTAGAAGGGATTATGTCAGACCTCTTTCTTTATATATGCCTACTGAGTCATTAGGAGACCACATAATTCTTGCACTGATTGAAAGTTAGTAGAGAAGGTATATAATAAAAAATGTAAACATAATCCTTTAGTCTTCTTTTTCATCTTATCTTTTGATTTTATTTTTTAAATTAATTTTAATATGAAGGTTAGGATAATATGCTTTATGGGAGAGACAATGCTTTGATGCACTTTGCAGAAACAAAAAAAATATTGGTTAATTTTCAACTTCTCTCTCCTTATAGTTCTGCAACTAGAACAGTAGATTGTTTAGACATTTATATTCTTTCTGTATCTCTTTTAGAACTACTGTATGATTCAAGTTCAAAAGCAGAAGCAACTACTTCAAATCAAAGACCTATTTAAAAGCTGATGAGCTAGAGACACCAAGTCATATTTTTTGTCTGTTCTGAGAAACAGCTAGGATGTACTGGGAACATTTCTGGTACTTCTGCAGAACTACATTTTTAAATAGGACTCTCCTGTTACATACTCTTGTGTTAGGAAGTATAAGATGATGAGGTAAGAAATCTTGGAGGAAGATTACTGATGGTTAAATGTCCTTGCAAAGACACTTGAATTATAATCTTATCATGAACAAATGAAATGAGAGGGCCACTTCAGAAAGAAGTTTAACTAAATGACAGGCAAATAAATTGTTTCATAACAAGTAAAGACTTTCCCTTCCATAGTTTCTTGATGGTAAGCAATAGGCAAACAGTCTAGCTGTGAGCACTGCATTTATTTATTGAGAGACAAAATTTTATCACGTAATGCAATTTATATTGAAAGGGTTTGTCTGATAGGAGACAAGATACAATTACTTTGCAATTAATCACATTAATAGCCTGTAATAAAAAGTACATGATGTATACTGGATAGGTTAATGCTTGAATGTAAATGGGCTGAAGTTTCTGCTAAAAGCAGCAATATTGAAATAGACTGTAAAGGTGGAAGATTTTGTCTGGAAAGATAGCATAACTACAAATATTTCTGAAACACAGAAGAACTGGATGATCTTTAGAAACGCAGTAACATAAATGTTATAATATAAAGTAAGAGGGTGTCCACATAGGGACTAAAAGATCTGGGATATTGGAAGTAAGAAGATGAGGAAAGATTTCAGAGCAGGTGAAAACACAGCTGTAGAAAACTCTGAATAAACCAGGTTAGATATATTCAAAAGAAATAAGGAAGTATGACTGTGTTTAAAAAAAAAAAATCCTCACATTCTCATGAGTATTCTGAGATATTCACCTAATACTAAGAGAGTTTGGTCACAAATTCACACAGTTTCTAGATGATCTCTAACTCACAATCATGTTAATTAAAGTTACTAGTATTTTTAAGTTCTTTTAAAGTCAGTGTCCTGGTTTCAGCTGGGATAGAGTTAATTGTCTTCCTAGTAGCTGGTATAGTGCTATGTTTTTGAGCTAGGTATGAGAAGAATGTTGTTAACACACTGATGTTTTCGGTTGTTGCCAAGTAATGGTTAGTCTAAAGTCAAGGTTTTTCGGCCCCTGATACCCAGCCAGCAAGAAGGCTGGAGGGGAACAAGAAGTTGGGAGGGAACATAGTCGGAGCAGCTGACCCAAAGTGGCCAACGGAGTATTCCATACCATGTAATGTTTTAGGAACAGGGGAGGGCATCGCGGCTCGGGGACTACCGGGTGCATCGGTCAGCGGTGATTGTGCATCACTTGTATATTCCAATCCTTTTATTATTCCTGTTGTCACTTCATTAGTCTTATTATTCTCATTATTAGTTTCTTCTTTTCTGTTCTATTAAACCGTTCTTATCTCAACCCATGAGGTTTAGTTCTTTTCCTGATTTTCTCCCCCATCCCACTGGGTGTGGGGGGGAAGTGAGCGAGCGGCTGCGTGGTGCTTAGTTGCTGGCTGGGGTTAAACCACGACAGTCAGTAGGAAAATCTATGCTACAAAATATTACATATTGTAATAAGCAATTGGTACTGGTGGCAAACTCAGCAAGAGAAGCATTTATTGTGAATGTAATTGTGCTAAACAAAAAAATTATCAAGTCAAAACCATGCATTTCATAAGCACACAAACCCTCTAACAGGTACATTGATCAGTTACATTCCTAATTCCCCTTTTTTAGCTGATTAATCTCTTTATTTACACACAAAGGACAAATTGATACATATTTAAATCTATATATACTTTATGTTCTGTATCACTGGAGTAAGACTTTATTAATCCACTCATCCATCTTACTGAGGACAAGGTTGTCTTCTAAACCATTTCAACAATACATCAGTAGATTATGTAATTATGACTTCAAGATTGCTTAACATCTGAAACTAATTGCCACCTCCAGAGAATAATTTTAACTTTTGCACATACAAGTATTGGAAACTTCATATGTGAGTGCACGTACACACGCACACACACAAATCACCAGCAGATCTCTAGTTCAGTCAGCAAAACCATGCTGATTTATTGTCTATATCTAGTGTGATGTATGCAAAATGTAAAAATTCACTGCCTGTGTAAAAATGCATTCTCTGTGTACTGGACATTTTCCAAAATTCCTGGTGGAAAGACAGGGAGGGTAAATGACTGTTATGGGTTGTGTGGCGCGGTTTTCCTTGGTGGCAGGGGAGGGGGGCTGCAGAGGCGGCCCCTTTAAGAAGTTGCTGGAAGAATTCGCCACCCCAAAATGTCGGATAAAGATAAAGAATTCGCCGCCCCAAAATGTCGGACGCGCGCCCCAAAATGTCGGACCC
>VYZV01026441.1:0-49310 GCA_013401275.1 Pandion haliaetus | reverse complement strand
TCTCACGACTGACTGCCATACTTTGAGCAGCTCTGTTAGCACACAGCTCTTAAAGGCTGCTTTGGAAGGGTTTTTACACATACTACAGATGCTAATGTCCTGATGTCTTCCCAAATTATGGAGGAGAATGTTTTGCCCTTTTCATTTCAAGGCATCATAAAGTCTTGGAGACTTTTGAGGCCGGTTGCCAGGTGTGATTAAAAATTAATGAAGCAGAGGAATTGTACCTGATCCCCAACAGACACTTGAATGACAGCTTTTCCTAAGACTACCTTTCTAAATTGTTCTTTTTGCATCTGTATTTCTCTCCTTTCTGACCACAATGACAACTTCCTTATCATAAAAAATGGAAAACAATAGTAGAGGACATTTGGGGATTTTTTTTTTCATGCAATTCCCTGCAAAATCTGGTTGGATTCTGTTCATTGCACATAGAGTGAGCTACCAAGATGAACTATAAACTGGAGCATAAAACTGAGTGAACAGATATTAAGCGGGGAAGCAGATATGCCTCTTTTTAGTGGTACAGGAGCTGCCTTCAGTAACGCTCATACTCAATATGTGCTAACTGAAATGTAGCAAACTCTGTATTTTTGGGATAGGCATACTGCATTGCTTCAAAGCCTGTCTGCGTTGGAAGAGAGTAAATATCTTTCCTGTGTGCTATTACCTCAACATTAAAATATTTTAAAGGAAAAGAAATAGAAAAAAGCAGGCGATGAGGAGGCATACGATCTCTGCATTGGTGCTTTAGGAGGTCATTGGGGAGTGTTACTGCTCAGGCTTTGAGATTGAAGAAAAACAAAAATATGAAGGCAAAGTAATACTAATTAATACTTCTTTACTACTTTACATATCCTGAGCATTGCAGAGACACCAGCTAAATGTAGACACTTGGTTATACATAGAGAGATTTGGTTCTTCAAATCCTGTCAATTTTTTTGAACAGTTATATATAAATAAGTATAGATGTGACTGAGCATTTTTCTTTGCAGAAGCAGAGACAGTCATCATTATCTGTGAACTATTCATAAGGCTTTGTATACAAAAGCTTTTAGGGCTAAATTCTGATATTTTCACTCATACTAAATAGGAATGTACTCTTCAGGTTATTTATTAGTAGTGAGAGCGTCCCGTGTTTGGCAAAAATGTTCACCATGAAATATTGTTTTGAAGAGGTATTTTATCACTAAGATTATTATTTGGGAATTTTCTTTATTTGAAAGAACATACTCCTGGCTGGTCAGACCACTTTTTGCTCATTGTGCCCTGTACAGGACAACCATTGGCTATTTAGAAGAGCAGTATTTGCCCGACACAAATATTGCTCTCTTAAGAGTAGACTCTCATGATAATCCTTCACATTATCATTACATGAGTATGCACAGTTACTGGTAGTCACTGCAGTTACGTTGTTCCCCCAACAGGATACTGTTAAGTAAACAATGTTATTTGAGGAATTGGCAATTCTCTCTTCCATGCTTCACCCAAAGTGTATTCTTAGCTTTTCATTCACTGATATTTTTGCTTTCCTGGAATCCGCTTTTACTGCCTTCTGAAACTCACAACTGTGCAGACCTCTCATCCACGCAAATCTGTGATAGTTTGGAGAGACCTGCTCTTTGGTATTCATCAGAAGAAGTGAGGGTTAACTAATCTGGGCACTGCAGCTGAGGTTATCATCCAGCACCCGTTACAAACCCTGGAAAGCAGCTTTGTATGAAATGGCACCGTTTATGTAAGCAGGGATGCAAATGATGCCGAGATGCCAGCACGGCAGGAATATAAGATACTTTTTGCAGGAAAAGAAGAGAAGTTTACTGAGTTTCTGCTGAACAGCTACAGGTGTGGCAATCCAGAGGAAGATAAATGCAAGGGCTGGAAAAGTAAGCAGTGCTTTCCAGCTGCAGCGGCCGAACACTGCTCGAGCTAATGTCTCCATCTGAGAACAGAGCTGGAACTGTATCATCAAAACATCTACTTCAGCAAAGAGTAGTAAATTTGCCACCTAGCCGGTTTGAGACCAAAGCAACCTCTTTTGGTCAGGTGTATCTCAGAGTATATATTTTTTGGAGTTGTCCTGAATCCAGGATTCCTCTACAGAAGAGTAAATATTAGCCCTGCAGGTTTTGACAGAGAGTGGATTAGATGAACTTTCACTTTGGCCTTATTTTCTGTGGTTAATTTCAACTTCTTAGGTGAAGTCTTTTTAAGATAAAAATGAGCATGGTCGTTCTTGGGAGAAGAAGCCAAGTCAATCTTTTTTTTATAAAAACTGGTCATTTTACAGGATGTGGCTAAAGTTATTATCAGTCCCCAGTGCATGAGTCAGGCAGTGGTATTATCAAGCTATTCCTTACTCTATGTTTGTGTAAGATGCACTGAAGGAAATGTGACTGCCTTCACAGGCAGGGGAGTTCAACATTTTCCTAAACTCAGTGACCAGAGCACATGGAGGAATGAAGTTTGACAGAGACTCAGTGAAGTATCCTGAGCATTAGTGGCATAGGTATGGAAACCAAGACAATAAAAAAACCCACAGTTGGAGAGTCAGAAAGAAGAGGTATACTTATGAAAATAAAAGAAAGAGAAAAGGAGCCCAGCAGTGAGGAATTGTCTGTTTTGTTGAAAATACAGGAGAGATCAAGAATGTGTCCTTTTTCAAATCTATTTCTTAACGTAAATAGTATGATGTGTGCCGTATGGCACAATCCAGCAAAGCAAGCAAGGAAATAAATGTTAGACATGCTTAGGTGCAGTGATTTTGATGACAAAAATCTGTTGAAAGTCCCGATCAGGAAAGCAATCTTACTCAAGACAGCAACAAAACTGCACAGTTAGACCCCTTACAGCAGGAGTTTAAGTTCATCTTTTCTTCAGAAGAAAATTACTTTAAATGTATCGCTTGATTGCGATCTAGGTTACAGGAACATACTGCTATAAAAATATAGCATTAGTGGAATTTTCCAAGTCCAAAAATAATTTAGTGTCCAAATACTTATTTTATCTGATTTATGGCTTCACAGCCATGTCTAAGCCAGTACTGCCAAATAAAATTTTCTTTACTGTGACATGTATTCTTCTCAGGTATTTGGAATGACGTCTAACATATAAATTAAGTGAAAGTTTCCTTCTAGAAATACTCAGCTATATTTTTATTTTTAAAGTGCAACTTCATATTTTACATCTTAAAAGTGTAACTTCATTTTTTACAGTATCAGTGCCTAAACATATACATGATATGCTTCATGAAATGAAGGACCCAAATACATGCAAAAACTGTGTAGTCATATCATGCAAAGGTGTTTTCTTCTTAATATCCTTGTAAAAGTACTTTTCTATACTCCAGTAATTTACCAATTTCATTCAATGAATATCTCTCAGGAAACTAATCAGGCAAAAGAATAACAGGGAATTTGCCCTCCCATTCCCCATAGATGGGTGTGTTTCTGACACCTATGTTGAAACATGTAATTGAAATAACATTTGCATAAATTCCATTTAGTAAGGATATATTGGCTGATGCCAGTGAATGTTAGGGCACTTAATCAAACAGTAAATAGCAATGCATGTCCAAGCATTGATCATTTAATGCAGACATTGTCAGAAGAATTAAATAGATCATGACGTCCTTTTGTTCTTTCTTTTTACTTAGTATAATATACTGTTGCTTTCTAAATCTCCTCAGGCTCTTTAATAAAGAAAGATTTCTTCTCTTAATTTGGACAGCTGCATAATTGGGGTGCTAAATCATCCTCAGGGATGTAATCAAAATGATCCTACTATGTAATAATTCTCTATTTTTCCTGCTTAGTTTAGAGCAGAAGGAACAGGTTCAGGCAATTGCAGTCTGTTGCGTTGCCTTAAAAATCAAGCACTAATAATTATAATATAATGGTTTTGATACCGAAGATCTCCAGGTCCCTTGTGAATAGATTTAATTCAACTTTCAAAATATCTGTTGTGGTAGGTACGGTTATAGCCCGTTTAATGTAGGAAAATCTGATGCACAAAGAAAATTTAACAGACTTACAGGATTTGATTTGCCCAATTCAAATCATAAACCAGCAGCAAAATCTGGGAAAAAAAAAAATCACTAAGTCTGACTTCTAATCTTGACTGTTATCTACACAAAATGCACCAAACAAGTAACTGCCTAACTCTAGACCCTATTTATAAAAAGTCATGGGAGCCGTGCACTAGCATTTAAATACTTGGTGGGAAGGTAATAGCAGTGACTGTGAAGCTGAGGCTTCCTTCACGAGGTGCCCAGTGCAGTGAAGGGGTCCAAGAGGAAAGCCCCAGACTGGGATCTCACCAGTACTGCCCTTCCCTGCCTGCTGGTCAGGCTCTTGGCATTAACCCTGCAGTCGCCAGTGGATATATTTGTTCTGGTTCCAGGTGTTTCTGCTTGAAGCCAGTGAGGTGGAGGGAGACCTTTATCCTAGAAAACTCTCAGAAGAGGGTAACAATCCTAACACCTCTACAGTTTACCCTTCAGTTAAATACTATGGTCACCAGTGTACACATCGATTGAATCAGATTTCCTATTTTTGTTCTAAAAAGAGACAATAGCAGGGCAGGACTCTGACCTAAAAACATATGCTAAGGTATCTCTAGTCAGCAGGAGGGACTTTAGCTGATGTTATCCCTTGGAGTTATGCCCAGCTGCTAATTTAAGTGCTCAATGCATGATAAAATTTCTGGAGTGACACTCTGCAAAAGAGCGACATGGCTTGGAAACGGTGCAGAGAGTTGACGTGGAAGTTCATGCAAGCCGGGTGGCTGGTGGACACTGCAGCATCCTCCTGGGAATGACCTGCTCATGCTCACTGAGAGCATTTCTCCTGCAAACAGATGACATGCTAATTTCTCTATATGCCCTCAGTTTCCACTATATAATAGCGTTAATGACCTTGACAGAAAGTGTTTCCTGGGGATTAATAACCATTTGAGGTTTAATGACCTGAGGCTATGCCTCAGGCCATCAGCTCCTCCAAGCTGCTCATTAAATCCTTAGGGTATGCAGTCTGCTTCAATCACTCCTGCTTAAGCATTTGCTCAGTGTCACCTAATAATAATATTCTCCCTGAGGTATTTCCTCTTCAGAGGCCCTGGTGTTGGAAATGTGTTTGTCCTTAAGTCTTTTGGGAAAAGGACTCATCGTTACTTTTTTAGGTGACTGCGTATTACAAGTCAAAGCATTTACTCAGGCTGTCACTAAGTTTCTGCTGTGATGAACACAGTAAAAATGAGACTAGTTAAACTCATAAATTGCGCCTTGAAATGTAAACTATTTGTTTTAGTTGCTTACAGCCTTAGAATCTAAATCAAGAGCCAGTAGCCTCCCCCCATCCTAACACTGGTGGTTCAGCCAGAGGTAGTTTATTTGAGAGGTGATACAGGGCAGGTTACCACTTTCTAGAAAACAGTGGGTTCATACTAGCTCTAAAGGATACCCCAAATTCAGGCCTGTGCAGAAGGAACAATATAACAGAGAGCACATCTGCCTGTTGGAAGAGAAATGCCATTGCTAGGCCAATTTCTTACTGATGAAGTCATAAGTCAGAGATGGTGTATTGTCCTATGTTATGGTACATACTTATGAAGGGTGAACTTGTTTTTCTGTTGAAGATTTTTCATTTAAGGGAACATTCTTCCCACATCCAGATGGCATCAAGTACAATTGGATCTTAGTTAAATTTGCTGCTGTGGTGTTACATCGTGTTCCCTGTTTATTTGTGTAATAGTGCAGCGCAGCATGCCAAGTAGGCATGGCACAAAAACTGCTATTAGAAGTTTCTTCCCAAACTTTCTAAACTGAAAGAAAAGAAAAGTGCAGGGAAGAAGGCAATCAACAACACTTGTAGGAAACCAATACATTGAGCACTGTGCAGAGATACATGTCTACAAATCAGTTCTGTTGTCTTCACATCAATTGTAAGAATCCTCTGGTGAGGCTTTGCCAGCATCCCATTTGCACATTGGTCTCCATTGTGCACTGAGCAACCAGTTAACTTGGTATGTCCAAAGAGAACTAGGAACAGTGCTCTTAGGATGCTGGAAAGCGGAGATGCTTACCTCCCTGAAAGGTCTGGGAATACCTGCCCTCAACCTGACTTTAACTGAAAACTAGCTGTGCTGGCCCTGTGCTTTGAGCTGACATCTTTGTCCAGAGACAGCCCACATATTTAGGGAGAGAAAAGCATTCTTCTGGCAAATGCTAAAAATCAGAGGTACTTGGAGTTGTTTATAAGCTTAAGATAATTAAAGAAAACCTGGATACCAAGAATGTATAGTATCAGCTGCAGGAGAAATCTTGATAAATGTAGCTTAGTTCTGGTAAGTGAGATATACGTATATCCTATGGAAACCAGCAGGTGAACTGACGAATAAGACACAGATGGGGTGAACAAATCAAGTACTTACTTCCTTGCTTGTGTTTGAGATTAGTGGATTCTGAGGTCAAGTAACTCTAGTTCAATGACATGCTTTGTGTGGGAAATACATGCTGTTTGTGGTAAACACTGAGCACCTACACAGGAGTGTTCCTGCATAAATCTCAAATCCCTTTGCAAACACAGATACAGATAATTTACGCCATCACTGCAGATGGAGAAAATCAGGTGCAAATAGGTGAAATTACGTACCTTAAGTCAGACAGTACATTAACAGGAGATGCCTCAAAGAAGAATTTATTTCATCTCACTGGAAATGTATCTAGCTTTATATGCCTATTCCTCACAAATTCTCTGTATAGTCCCTAAAGAAGAGTGAGCACTTTCTGGGCACAAGCCATTTTACCTCTTTTAGACATTAACTTTAAGGTAAGATAAATATTTTCACAGAATTACCTCTTTCTCTCCATAGCCTTCAGGAGCACCTGGGATGAATAGTTCCAAAGCAGTTGCAGATGATTCCCAACCTTTATATCCAGAAATCCCCATGTATGTAAATAAATATTTTATATGGATGACAGTACAGCTGCTGTGAAGACAGGTCAACTAGATATTTAAGCATATGCTTAATGCTAAGCTTCTGATATGTCCTACTGAAGCCTGGTTTATAAAACCAGTCCCTCTGCTGGGACCCTTACTGTTGTGTGGAACAAGCAGGTCTGCTGCTGACCCAGCCTTAGCTCCTATTCTTCTGGCTGCTGTTGGTTTGAGACAAGCGTACGGCATCGTTCCCACATAGATTTTAGGTGTAGGAATACACTTGTGGTTGGAATTTCCTTTCTGAAGTCTATTGAGAATTCAAATGAGAGCCAGATGAGTTTTTTCCTGTTCATTTAGAAGAAAAATGCAAAACATCATGAGAAACTTTAAAACTCCAGCACTCCCTGAAAGTCCTCACCACAGTAACATTTTCCTGAAAAAGTTCTTTCCAGGGGGTTTTGAGCTTGCAGGTCATAAGCATTCATTGTTTTTCTACTGCTGATGAGGAAGGGCTCGATCGGTAAACAATGAATGAAGGAAATGCTTTGAAATACATTCAACCAATAGTGGCTTTGTAGACTCAGTTTTGGGGCTACTTTTCGCAATTGCAGAAAGATTAATGAAAGCTCCAGGTCTGCTCCCTAAATCAGAGTCAGCCAATGGAGCATCACAGCTATAATTTTCACCCTTTGGCAGTGTTACCTTCCCTGCACATCCTCCAGTAGAGTCCAGGCTGGTTTGTTTAGGTTATTGTTTCTCTTTAAAGATGAAGCTCTATCAGAAAATAAGGAACTGTAATTTCAGTACAGCAGTGTGATTCCTTAGTAGTAAGCGAGCTTTCAGAGCATAACGCGGTGGCCAAAGGATACCATGGGTCCTGGGTTTCTAACTACTGTTACAGTGCAAAAAAATACTGCAAAATACAGCCCATCTTCTAAATCAAAATACCTTTATCATGTTTTCAGTTTTAACCAGTAGTTTCAGAGCAACACGTGGGCTCTTAAGAGAGTTACTTAAAATCTTTAACTTCCATTTTGCTGAGATTTCATGGTCAGACTTAGGCTTCTCCTTTTGAAAACTGAGCCAGGTGTTTTTACAGTGAAATCCATAGGAGAGACCATCTTTTGTAGGCAGCTGCCTGCTTTCTGCTTCTGTTTCTGTCTGGAGAACAACTTATCTCATCATAATTCCGGCATATCTGAGGCTAGACCCTGCCAAAATCTGAAAGTGAAATAAACCATCAAAAAAATGTCAGGTTCTTAAAAGTGCAGACCAAGGTCAAGTCTAGAAAAAGGCTAGACTTGGAAAATAGAGTACTTTGCCTTTTCCTTCAAAGCATACACAACCAACTTTCAATCTTTGTGTTTATCTGTATATCCCATTACTGTAGCACCGGACAGCCAAAAATGGCTCACGTCCTCAGCACGTACATTCAATCTACTGGCCTTGAGGGGACATAAAGCCAGAGAAGCCCCTGGATCCTGCTCTTTGTGGAGCACATCTGGAGACAGGGAAGGGCCCCGAGCTGATCCCGGAGGCAGCGCAGCAGCTGGCGGGGAGCTTCCAGCTGGAGTGGGTCCTGGTGGCCCTGTGCCCCTGGGGACAGTTCCCAGCTCGCGCTGGAGGTGACGTTGCAAGGAGGAAGGTGTCCTCACTCACTCCTTCTGGGCAAGGGCAACTGCTGTTGTTTGGAGACTTATTTTCCCAAAGACCAAAGGGAAATTTTGCCCAACAAATTGAACCCAAGATTCTGAATAGCAGCCATCTCTCATCTCTTCCTTAAACAGGGTATTTTAATGCTCTGCAGAATTACAGTGCGAGGCATGCTGCCTTCCATCTCCTTAATCCTCTGTAAATTTACTTCTAACAGCTACTGCCAAAATACAGTATGGCACTCACACAGCACATGCTTCTTCAGTGGTGAGCACAAAGCGGCTTCTGTTCAGAGGGAATATGTTGCAAGCCCATGAGTGACACATTGTGAGTGGTGAAGATTATGAAACATATTCTGAAACTGAGCAAGCCATAAACACTTCATTTTTCAGAAACAGTCACATTACTTCTGTCATTCTGCTTGGCAAATGTATGTATGCAGACCTTGGTGCATCCACGTAGCACACGTTGAACAAGCACTAAGTGCTAAACCAGTGGCATGCCAGCAGCGCTGCAGAGTTCAGAGGAAATATTTCAAGTATGCACTTCAACACTCTTCTCAGTTTTTATAAAAACCCATGATCTTTATTTGTTTATTTTTACTTCACTAGCCTCTCTCCTGGACTAAACTGACCTCAAACTATAGCATGGAGTTATATTCATTGATCTCCTGGTGAATGCTCTTTAAATGATCAGGAACCAGGTCATGGCTTAAGACAACTTGTAACTCCAAGCGGGAAATACTTGCTGGAAGGGCAAGTGTCTTGTGTCTGTTTATGGCCAGATACTCCTGTGAAATAAGTAAGTCTAGAGATCAGCCAAGGGCTGGAGCAAATCCTTAATAGCAACAAAAAAACTCCTGTTTGATATCCAGGCCACTTGATTGTTGAAGTTGTAAAGGAAGGAAGACGTCCTCATGTACTTGGAGCATATTTGTGAGCATAGTACTTACTTTAACATATCGAGTCTCACAATTTTCCTTCCTAAGAAAGGAAGAACATTTTTTTCCCTTTTTAAACTGAAGTGTAAGTGTTAAGTGATGTGTCTCATTTCCCACCAAAAGTCTAGCTGAGCAAGGAATTAGTCATCTACTTTACAAATATCTAGCTGGTAGCACTGTCTAGTGACCAAACCATCTTTGCCCACAGTCAGGCAAGTAAAGATTCAGACGAGTGGGAATGTGCTCACCAGCAATCAGAGCAAAGGGACTCCATCTGTGAGATGGCAACTGAAACTGTCCATCTGATTTCCCATCAACTATTAGAAGATTAAGAAATAGTTGAAATTCAGCCAGCAAGTTTAAAAGTGCCAGGGACTGTATTTCGCTGACATTTGCGGAGCCAACCCTTCTTTATTCCCTCCTATTACCCAGCTAGAGACATTGACGTGAAAATAGTAGGTTTGTGCTTTGGTAGCTTTGGCGTCTCCCGCTGTCTACCCCACAGACCCACACTCCTGTAGCGGCAGGGAGCAGGCACTGATATGTCTCCAGCCTTCCTGTTGTCTTCTTCCAGGGTAATATATGCTACATAGCTGAAGGGCAGACTCCAGCTTTATAGCGTGGTAACTGCAAACATCTAACTTACCTAAGCTCTTTCATGCTATTTGATAAAAGAGCAATTTATGTCTTTCCTGCTTGTAGCTAAAAATAACAGTAAAAAAGTGTAGAGTGTCATTAGTCCTGGGTGGCGTGCTAATTAGTTCTTTGCTAACTCTGCTTTATTGCTGGCAATGATTATTGTTGAGTAATTACAGGGTTCCTATGAATCTGGCTTCCATTTGCTCTGTGGTGTAACAAGGGTAAGGAAATGAGAAGTGTCAGTACTATGGATACCCAGTGTTATTTCTGCCATAGCAGAATTTTGTATTATAGGGAACAGTTATTTTGTACAATGGTTTTAATAGCCGGAAACAGACCTAGGTGAGCTGCAGAATGGAAAACCAGTATTTTCACTACATTAAAAGTCTGTTCTCTACTTGAAGGAGCACATANGAGCGACTTCAGCCAAAATGCTAAAAATAATAACTATACCAACGTAGCCAAGTTGTCTGTTCCTTCCTCCCTCCAGTATGAACGAATAAATGTTTATGTACAGCTATCATGTAGGAATTGCTTTAGCCTGATTTCTGTGTGTTGGTTTGTAGCCGTATGGACTGCAGCTTTCATTGCAAGCAGGACTGAACAAAAAAATCCAATGATTTGTGTGGAAAAAAAATCCTGGAAGTATTTTAGTTCAGATTTCCAAACCATTTCAGTTCATTGGTAAAACCGTTTGTTCTGTAATCTTCCCTTTGGGTTTTCAAAGTGCATTTAGATGTGTATGTGCTGATGTGTACAGAAAATGTCTGCAGCCACCTGGTAGCAGGAGGCAGGATCAGGAGAATCAGAATCAAAGGTGCTTGAGGAGGCAAATGAGAGTTAAATACCTCAAACATCTTCAGAGGGCTGCACCCTACCAGTTAGGAAATTTAAATATCCTTAAAATTCTGGCCTTTGAGTTCACCACTTTGATATTGAAAGTTACCTGTATCTATTCAGTAAAATTAAACAAAATTTCCATCATGTGATGGATGATGGAAACTGTCTGAACAGCTGCCTGAACAGTAGCTCCGCTATGACTGTAAAAAAAGAACTTTTAATTGACTTTGCCACATTTAGTACTGTTTTTGTGTTGGAGAGAAGAGTTTGGAAGGCACTTCCGTAAAAGTGGGTACCTTTGTGAAGAGAGTGAGGAAAGATTTTCTTTTTTTAGTAAGTAAGTAATTGTTTCCTTTAATCTCTTTGTTTTTCTCATGACTCTATAAAGATCAGCATACAGCTATTAATTAGTGGCTCTGGACTAGATCACGCTGAAACACACACTAGTGTGACTCCACTGTTTTTACAGCAATGCACAGTCAAACTAAAGGGAAAAATTTAGTTCACAATAGCATCTTTACATAAGCATACGCTATTTCTTCAGTCACTAAAATAATTTTTAAAAGTAGTAGAACCATCAAACAATGGAGGTCATCTGGTCCAGCCCCTGCTCGTGGCAGAGCCAGATTATCACATCACATCCAGGACTGACATAGGATCAGTCCAACTCCAAAAAGGAAGATGGACCAAGTTCAGAAAGTTAAAGTTAACATCCAGTTAAAGAAAATAATATTTGTGCTTAGTATTAATCTACTGATTTTTCATTTCCTCATACAGTCATAAGAAGACATCCTGGCAACTCTCATTAGTAATATTCCTGTAGTAAATAGCAGCTGGAAAAAAGTATTAAACAGATATGGGTGTTTGATCATAGAGTCATAGAATCATTTAGGTTGGAAAAGACCCTTATGATCATCAAGTCCAACCGTTAACCTAACACTGCCAAGTCCACCACTAAACCATGTCCCTAAGCAGCACATCTACACCTCTTTTTATACCTCCAGGGATGGTGACTCCACCACTTCCCTTGGCAGCCTGTTCCAACGCCTGACAACCCTTTCAGGAAAGACATTTTTCCTAATATCCACCCTCAACCTCCCCTGCCGCAACTTGAGGCCATTTCCTCTCCTCCTATCACCTGACAGAAAAGACCAGCACCCACCTCACTACAACCTCCCTTCAGGTAGTTGTAGAGAGCAATAAGGTCTCCCCTCAGCCTCCATTTCTCCAGGCTGAACCACCCCAGTTCCCTCAGCCGCTCCTCATAAGACTTGTGCTCCAGGCCCCTCACCAGCTTCATTGCCCTTCTCTGGACATGCTCCAGCACCTCAATGTCTTTCCTGTAGTGAGGGGCCCAAAACTGAACACAGTACTCAAGGGGTGGCCTCACCAGTGCCAAGTACAGGGGGACGATCACTTCCCTGCTCCTGCTGGCCACACTGTTTCTGATACAGGCCAGGATGCCCTTGGCCTTCTTGGCCACCTGGGCACACTGCTGGCTCATATTCAGCCGGCTGTCAACCAGCACCCCCAGGTCATTTTCTGCCGGGCAGCTTTCCAGCCACTCTTCCCCAAGCCTGTAGCGTTGCATGGGGTTGTTGTGACCCAAGTGCAGGACCCGGCACTTGGCCTTGTTGAACCTCATACAGTTGGCCTTGGCCCATCAATCCAGCCTGTCCAGATCTCTCTGTAGAGCCTTCCTGCCCTCAAGCAGATCATCAGTGTCATCAGCAAACTTACTGAGGGTGCACTCGATCCCCTCATCCAGATCATTCATAAAGATATTAGACAGAACTGGCCCCAATACTGAGCCCTGGGGAACACAGCTTGTGACCAGCCGCCAACTGGATTTAACTCCATTCACCACCAGTCTTTGGGCCCACCATCCAGTCAGATGTTTAATCTTCTCAGAAATAATAATAAAAAAGCAGATATCTATGAATTATGTTAATGTTTGGTTTAGAAATGATTTTTCACTACAGTCTGAATGCATAATGAAATGTTAATGATATTGATATACTTCAATGATAATAATTACAATATGGTTGTGAGTCAGAAGAAGTCATCTGGGTTTGTAGGTACAGCTCTTGCCTGTACTTTCATGATAATGCCAGCCCTCCTGTTACTGGATTGTATGTAGATGACAGCTTCTTCCAAACTGTGTGACCAAGTGACATTCTGCTGTTTGGGGTTTAGTTTTTTCAGAAGAAATACACAGGACATCATTCTCAATAGGCCCTTTCATGGAAAGAGCTAATAAGGAAACAATGGGATCTAAAGGCAGATCTGCTTGTAGTGTTAATCAGCTGATACCAGCAGGTAATACTGATAACACCAGGTGGGACCTCAGCACTTAGCATTGCATTCACTGTGCACAAGCCATGGATTCAGACCTCTGTCTTGAATATTTGAGCTCTTCTGTATATGCTGTATCTTATCAATGTTTCTTGTACTACAAATTACTTGTCTCACACAGAACTCCAAAAGAAAGTGCTTTAATCTTAATTTATGATAAACAAGAACTGACAAGTCTTTTATTAATACATCAAAGTATTGTCTCCAAGGGGAGTTAGTTTCATATTAATGTTCAGTGTTTAATATAAATTCACAGCATGAAGACCACCTCGGATGGGTAGAGATTCTCTGATGTGTAGCTGATTGCCCACATGTAATTTCAACATCTACAGCACATGAAGGGTATAATCAAAGAATAATTAATATGTTGATAAGGAATTACATTTTGTTCTACTTATCTGCATAATTCAGAGAGAAAGTTTATGATGACAACATCTATCTTTTGGGGTATTGTTTACATTTTCACTCAAATTACAGCATGAAGCATTCTCCTGCATTCCATAGTGCCTTTCATCTGTTGAGCTCCAATTACTGTCTGACCAATTAACTTGAGTACCGCACACATGCAAACCACGCTGGGTATTGTGGAAAAACTGAGCGAGGCGTTGAAGTCTGAAACATGACCTCCAGTTTAGGACACTGAGCTTGAAAACCCTGACTTCCAGAGACATTAAATCTCTGTCTTTAATTTGAATTACAAGTACCCATGAGAGCTGAAACCAATGCTCAGACCGGCACTACATCCTCTTGGGAGCCCTCTGAATGTCAGGCCACCCCAGAGACCTTGTGCATCTTGTATGCTGTTTGAATTCAAGCTGTCTGCAAATCTCCCCTAGCCTTGCAAGAGATGACATTTTTCAAAACCGTGCAAGGACGGAGGATAGCTGCAAGCTGCGTGTAGTGGGGTCCATCTGCTGCATCCAAATTCAAACCAGATCTCAAGGGCAGAGTACCAGACAAAACACCTTGTGCAATTTATGTGCACTGAAGAAACATACCTTGTGCACAGATTGAAGAATTTACTGCTCCTGTAATTAAAATAATAGCAATCTAATCAAAGAGTTAGTCCAGATACAAAGATAATAACACTTATAATTCCAAGTATAAAGTTACAGCAAGTTTCCAGTAGTGGTACAGTTAGAATTGATAGATACATCCTTCCTGTTAGCTACACCTCTCCCTGCTGTTATGCTTACCCTTCCTATGACTCTCAGGGTCCTAAAATCAATGGGGCTAGTCTTCCTCAAGAAGAAGAGGGCTGTAGAGGAGCTTGCAACAAGTCTTCACCTGATATTCTCCACTAGGAGAAGTATGGTGTTGCTGGTGGAGGTATTTTCCTCCTTACTGTTGGGTCAGTTTAGGGTTATTTTTACACATTTCCTGAAATAGTCACAGAATCACAGAATGGTTGAGGTAGGAAGGCACATCTGGAGGTCATCTTGTCCAACCCCCCTGCTCAAGCAAGGCCACCTACAGCCGGCTGCCTAGGACCATGTCCAGATAGCTTTTGAGTATCTCCAAGGACGAAGCCTCCACCACCTCCCTGAGCAACACGTACCAGCGCTTGGTCACCCTCACAGTAAAAAAGTATTTCCTGATGTTCAGATGGAGCCTCCTGTGTTACAGTGTGTGCCCATTGCCCATTGCTCCACTGAGAAGATCCTGGCTCTGCCCTCTTTGCACCCTCCCTTCAGGTATTTGTACACATAGATGAGATTCCCCCAAGACTTCTCTCCTCCGGGCTTAACAGTCCCAGCTCTCTCAATCTCTCCTCATCTGTCAGATTCCCTTAATCATCTTCACAGCCCTGTGCTGGAGTTGCTCCAGTAAATCTGTATCTTCCTTTTACTGGGGAGCCCAGAACTGGACCCAGCACACCAGATATGGCCTCACCAGTGCTGAGAAGAGGGGAAGGATCACCTCCCTTGGCCTGCTGGCAACACTTCTCTTAATGCAGCCCAGCATGCTGTCTGCCTTCCTTGCAAGAAGGGCACACTGCTGCCTCATGTTCAAGGTGGTGTCCACCAGACCCCCCCAGGTCCTTTTCTGCAAGCTGCTTTGCAGCCTGTGGACCACTCACTTGCTCCTTCTCTCTTCAAAAATAGTGATCCAGTAGAAGATCTGTAACATAAATATGAAAACAGAACATGAACATATAATGAATAGGCAATATAGCTACAGTGTTTCAATGACTGCTTATTAATAATATCTATTAGTTGTGGAACTATCAATGGTACATTGTAAAAATCACTTTATAGCACATCTGGGTAGCAAGTGAGCATACACTTGAAGGTTTTCTAAATGCCAGCTGGACTCAACATTTCCCTCTTCAATATGAGCTCAGCAGCTATTTTGGTTTTCAGGCCACTCTTTGGTCCATAATATGTAGAAGTTTAGATGCTGCCTAGGTCTCTTAACTTGGGAACCCAAAGCCAGAAACTCATAAAATAAGAGCCTGTTTTCAAAACTTGGCCCATAGTGACTCTATGAGTCACCAGAAGTTTTGGAATAGATCCCAAGGGATGGGATTGTTACCCCTTCTCTACCTATTTGATAATCATCCTTCCACATTAAAAATACAATATATTTTATATTAGAGCCCTTAAAGACACATTTTCCAGACCTTTATCCAAACACATTTTTCAGTGGACATACAGTGCTCATGGATCAAAGCCCTGTTAATTCTCAAGTCAGCGGTGCTCAGCTTTTGAACGGCAGGCCAAATAGGTGGGAAGGGCAGCATGGTACTGAAGAATGGGTGGGTGGTTCTCTGTGCTGAGCCAAGACTCATGGGGGCAGTCAGAAGGCAAGAAAAGGAATATAAATCCTAATGGGGAAGAAGGAGGATGTGAAGGGAACCAAGCTCTTAATCACTTCTGCCCATTAGCAATACCAGAGGATTTTTCCTAAGACTAAAGGGAGGAGAGCCTGGTGTCCTTGTCAGCTCCCAATACATATATATAATTTGAATTTTATCTATCCCATAAATCCCATTAGTAGTTTCAGCTGGATAAAGTATTCTCCTTGTTTCTTGTCATAAACTGCTGCAGCGTTCTTTTATGCAGCTGCCACATTTCATCGTAATGCAGCTGCATTTCACCCAGGGATGAAGTGATCCCTATATATAACTTCCGCATCAGTTTTTATAACCATTTAAAGTGCCTCAAGATGAGATGTGGGATGCAAGCTATTGTTTTATTAGTGTCATCACAAAGTGCTGCATTGTACAAATCAATTGTAAGCTAAGAAGAAAAGTGGTTTCGAAGTTACACTTGAAGGTAGGGAGAGATTTTTTGGGTTAGGAGGGATTTTAAATCCTGTTTCAGGAATTTAAAAAGAAGATGGCAAAAAAAGAAGAAACAAACTAGATTGGAGTAAGGTTGTATAAACTGAAAGGACATGTGGGACAGTGGGTAGCAAAAATGTCAGAGAAATGAATGGCAGGGAGTTAGTTTTAAGTAATTTCGGAGTGGAAGACATGGGAAGAAAAGGAGAAAGGGAAACCAGCCATAAATAGAAATGGTCATGATGATAAGCAGCAACCAAAGACCTTCAGAGGGCACTCAAAGGAAGACCTGAATCTCTTGGTTTTATCACATAGCTGAGCCATATAACATGGATATGACTTTTCAGCATCATTTGGCACTATTAAACGTCTTTGCTCTGTTATTAATGTTATGTCTGAGACTTTCAAATGTTAAGATATCTTGGTGTCCAAATCTCTATTGCATTCTCATGTTTAGGTGCCTGATTGTGTTGAACACCCTGTACCTCAGCGGAGGGAGTTACTCAGAAGTCTACAGAATGGGAGAATTCCCTGGGGAACCAATTTTATGCTAAAGACCCTTACAGACAGTGATGGCTGCCTCGAAGGGCAGCTAATTACTCTGAATAGGGAGTCCCTCAGGTTATTTCTTGCTCCTTAGGTCTTTATGTGTCCCCATGTCCCTGCTGGCTTGTTGTGCTGGCTGCTTCAATGGCCAGCCTAAAGAGCTTGTGGAGTTTAGCACATTGTACAAAGGTCTTTTCTATACTGCAAACTGTTAGTGTTTTCCCTGTTGGTGTGATGCTATTTGCATAGCTGCCTTCTTGTTATTAGCATGAGGGAAACCATTGTGTTGTATATCTAGCTCTGATGAGACCTAGATGTAAAAAATATTAATGCAGACACTATTCCCAGACCTGTAAAGTTTCATGCCTGATGAACCTGCTGTAAATCTCAGGCCTACCAGTTTTACCAGTATCCCAATTTAGGAAAGGAATTCAGCATAATCCTTTCACCCAAAGGGGACTTGGGTTCCTAACTCCTTGCTGCAATAACACACCTTCCTTCTTGGGAAATGCAGCCTTCCTCAAGATAAAAGGCTGTCGAGAAGTCTCCCAGCTCGGCTGTGCAGAATTTGGTTGTAGTAAAGAACAAAACAATTGTAGTTGTTGAAAGAAACATTTTATATCATCACAGACTATGTCTGAGCAATAGAAATGTCAGTAGCTCAGAAGGAAAAGCTATTTAAGGGGTCATCTAACTGGGAAGAATAATCTTAGAACACTGTCTTTAGTTCAGTTTCATTTATTCCATTTTGGAGAATCCTTTTCCAAATATGTGGTGGTAGCAGTGGGTAACATGAGTAGTCAGATAAGACTCCAGTTCAGTTTCGAGCCCACTCATCTCGTGATCCCAGTGTCCTTTGGCAATGAATTTTATAGAGTCTATTAAAAAAAAACTTTATCAGTTCAGATTGCTTTCCTTCTTTTTCATTCCTCCCTTTTCATTAATCTCCCTGTCCTTGTGCTGCAAGGTGGAGTCAATAGAAGTTCCCAATTTCCTATTTTTTTATTACCCCTGACTTTGTAGCCTTTTATCATAACCCTTCCTTATTCATCTTCTCTCCACAGTAAACAGTCCCATTCTTTTAATCTCTCAGCATAAGAAATTTTTTTTCATGTCCGTAAATAATCATGCTTCTCACTTTCAACCTTTCTAAGAAGTCAGAGCATGAATGGACATCATCTGACTATTATTGACCACTCGTAAAGAATTACACATAAAGAAACTACTCATGAGCTTGAAAGGATCTTTTTCTATTGACATTTGAATTACATTCAGCCACAGTAGCTTAAAAGGTCCCTATTTTATAGTATTTTTACTAGTACCACAATATTCTGCAAAAGCTTAAGGTCTATTAAAATAACACTTTGACAGCTTTACTTGTTCCTTGCTTGCAAAACATAACCTTGCCTCTAATAGTAATTATATGGCATGATATAAAATAATTCCAATGAAATTCCACTTCTGAAAACCTTATTATCAGGATTTATTGAAGAGTATGCACTATAGTGTAGTAAAATCTTATACATTCATTGTATGCTTATGTTTTATTTTATTTATGATATATTTGTACTATAAATGGTAATTTTATGGGTGCATGGTACAATTACCTTTGTGTTTTTATTGGAAGTCTTCTGGAAAAGTCCTACGGAGTGTAAGGGAATGGGGTAAACCATTAGACTGCTACCTAAAAACATTCCCTCAAATGGAGTTCTCAGGAAATTATGCTAAAAGTCTTAATAATTTCAGAGACAGCAATAATCCTTTGCACAAAAATTTATGCCATCCTGTAAATAAAACTTTAGAATTTTCCCTTTTAAAGAATTCTGGTGGGTACAATGCAATGTGAAAGGCTGCAGAAAATTGTATCTGTTGTTATTAAATTACATGGGACTTTTTCCTTAGGGAATATGAGAAGTTTTGTATTTTTCCATGATTTACACCAACTTGCTTGCAGTAGTGAAGCGAGATGATAATCTAGTAGTTAAGGTATTAACCTGCTCCTTGGAAGCTATAGATGTGAGCTACTGTTTTGCTGAGAATTTGCTATGTGACCTTGGAAAGTCATCTTTTCTCATGTTTACAAATATTTTCCTGTTCTTTACAATTTAGCAGCTTTACCCTACTGTGGTCTAATTTCATAGCTCTGAAGTAGCTTTGCAAATGCCATTCAGTGTAAACCTATCAGGCTTTAGTGTTACATAGTGGCAGAGTGACAATGGATTGATGGGTTTTGGTAACAGAAATTTGGGATTTGGTCTGTCCAGATGAGATTTCTAAGGGTATTAGTAACTGAGGAGTGAATAGCCATATTTTTATGGGCAGTTAAAGCAGTCAGGCACCTGATTCCCACCAACCTTATCTCTAACCTGCTTATGTACTTCTGAAGTGCTTTAAAACTCCATCTCCATAAGATAAAACTCCATAAGAATAAGAGTTACACAGATAATTATCCTGAAGACTATGAGATCTCGGGGCAGGAGAGTAATGGTGTCCATTGAAGTATCTCAGACTGTCCTGCAAGAAGAAGCTGAAACATGCTAGGACCTCGTACAGCTTCGGCCTGAACTAAACTTTCCTACAGATCCCATCTGCCCTCATGAGTGCTCTCATGGGAAGACTACTTGAAAGGAGAATGCAGTGAGGTGGGTGCTGGTCTCTTCTGTCAGGTGGCTGGTGATAGGACGAGAGGAAATGGCCTCAAGTTGCTGCAGGGGAGGTTTACATTGGATATTAGGAAAAATGTCTTTCCTGAAAGGGTTGTTAGGCATTGGAAAAGGCTGCCCAGGGAAATGGTGGAGTCACCATCCCTGGAGGTATTCAGAAAGCATGTAGACAAGGCACTTCAGCACATGGTTTAGTGGGCATGGTTGATGGTTGGACTCGATGATCTTAAAGGTCTTTTCCAACCTAAATGATTCTATGATTCTATGGCTTGTTGGTGACGTGACAGGTATATGGGGCACAAGGGATGCATCAAGACTGGTGAGGCAAAGCTGAAGCTCTCCCACGCAGTGTCTACAGCTGCCTTGAGCATGCCTCGGGTGTAAGATATGATCGATGTTTCCTCCCCAGGAGTATTCTCTGGTTCACCTTTCACACAGGTCCACAGCAGCTCCTGAGAGAAAAAATGTTATTAAACCCAGGGTTGAGCTGAGCCTCCAAACTGACCCTAAAATGCCAGGTAGATGTTGTTCTGGAAGATGCAGGAGAAACTCTTGTCACCCCAACAGTTTTCCTTCTCTTGAAGGAGAGAGTAAGACAAGGACTAAAAGTTAATATAAAGAATAGCACCAGACTAACCACCTGCAAACTCTGTGAGCTGTAACCAAGCTGTTAGTCGACTCCTAAACAACGCTGCTAAGAGTGAGACCTCTTCTACCTAACAGGCCAGCTTGGGATGGCCACTGGAGCTCACTGATGTGGCTGCATGGTAAAATGCACTCCTTTCCAATGACTTGATTAATCATTTTCTCCCAGATATTTTATCTTAAGTCTAGTAAATTAGATTTAAGTGGTGAGTAATATAGGGGGAATAGAAAAGTGAGCATAAACCGTGATTTGTTACAGACAGATGAATAATAAAGGTTATCACATAAAGTTGACATAAATACAATAGATGGGGTAATTATGTACCTTATTTATTCTAGTTGCTGTTTCTTTCACTGCATTGCGCAAAGGGATATCTGAATCTTAAATAAAAAATATAGTTTAAAAAAAAGGGAGAAACACCAAAAGAGAAGATAGAAGAGACAGAGTGGCAGAAAGGCAGGAACAAGATTAAAGGCTGATGTCTAGACAGGAAAAGGGAAAGGACTGTAGTATCTTGGTCTTAGCACCAATATTTGTGCACAGTGATAAGGTCCCAAACTAGAAAATTAGTTTACTTACATGATTTTCTCTTGACAGAGCTATTTTCTCCAAACAACTTTTTAGACAATTCTCCTGTGTTCTTTCATGTGAGGAAGGACTGTCCCAGTGGTTTGGTTTTCTTCGGCTCATTAAAATGCAGCTAATGTGGACTAAGACAGACCCTTAGAGGATCTGGGTCAGCTTGCTAACCCAACAACAGACCGTTCCCGGTTTTGGGGGTTAGTTTTCTGCCACCTTAGAGGCTTGAGCTATATCTCTGAAGGGTTAGCCAGGAGCTGGTGTGGCACAAAGGGAAGCAGGAGAAGGAGCCAGCTGGCATGTAGACAGGGCAGGATGTCCACTTTGGTGGCAGCTGCCTGCTAGAGTCTTCCTCTGGCGTTGGGCACCATCAAAGCAGTTTGTGAAGAATCGGGGAAAGTGTTGAAAGAGAGAGAAAGACTGTAAGCAACTGTCTCCATTTCAGCCCCAGAATAGCCAGAGCACCCACATGGTCTGCGGGAGACAAGCTCAAACGTGCTTAACACTAGAGGTGGACTCAAAGCTAAGTCCCAGCTGTGCTTTGAACATCCATCACATTTCCTGGGTGAACCTCTCTCTCTCCTTATTTCGCTCTACTTACAAACTAAATAAATAAAAAAATGGATCAGAAATTTGCACTTCAGTCTCTACTGTGCGATACATGCTTTGGGCTACTGTATTAGTGTCTCTGATAAACACTTAGTTTAATATAGAGTGGGACAGCTCTAGGAGGAAAGATGAAGACACAATCCCATGGGGGGAAGAAAAAATAGGTGGCTTGGATGATCAAAGAGGTGTGTGACAAGGTTTTAAGTTGCTGCTTGCATGTGGGCACTGAAAGGTTTCGGTGAAGCAAGGGCAACTTCTGGGGCAAGATGCAAGGAAGGTCAGCAGCAACATCTGTGTGCAGGGGACTTTGGACATACCTTCTGGGAAGAGCTGGTAGTTGCGGGGGATATGGAAGCCCTGAGGCTTCCCCCGATCCCTAGAAATGTGGCTGGAGGGCTTTTGCGTATGTGGATCTCAGTTATAACTCGCTACTGGTAGAAAAGTGAAATGGAAAAGAGAAATTTGTTTCCTGACAAGCTTCAACTAAAAACTGAAAAAAAACCCCTGAGAATTCAAGTACTGTGAGACATACTGACGCTTGTCAATATTTGTGACTGAATTATTATCTAACCTTAATAATTAATGATTGTTAACTGCTGCCCAAGCAAGTGGAAAGCAGTAGGTAAATTATCCCTGACTTTTTTCCCATCAGCAGAGCAGGGCAGTAGTGCATAAGGACAAAACCCACCATCAGGTGTGCTGGGATGAGCAGCCTTTTGGTCACGCCAAGGGAGATGCTGCTTGTGGGTCGGTGGTGGCTCATGTGCTTCTGGGAGGAGCTGTGGCTCCTGCCAGCCTTGAGCTCAAAACTACGAGCCATGTCCTCTCCAAAATCCTTCTTCTCAACGTGACAGCCCTTCTCTGTGCTGTTGACAAGCTGCCTTGGAGCCACCTGTGAACACATTTAGTTTTCCAGGTCCTTCAGGGTTGCACCAAGACAGCGCAGCTGCTGCAGGCTGGTTCAGACCCCTGCGTTAGCCTGGACATGGGAACAGAACCGGACCAACACTGCCAAAAGTATTTCTGCAACCCTTCACTGAGAGCTTCAGCAAGGTCTTTTTGGTGCTGTACTCATCCCTTCTCAAAGAAGTCTTCACTGATGTTTAACTAGCAAGTAACAAAAAGCAAATATTAGAGTACATGCACAGAAAGCGAAGGTTAAACTGAGCATCTCAAATCATGTTTTAAGCATTACAATATCTGGTAATGAAAGCATCTGTATTGCATTCTGAACTGTAACTTGGATTACATGCCCAGAGCAAGGTAATAGAAATCACCTTTGGTGTCTGCTGAGGAGTAAATCCTCAGTTGTGCTTTTTCACCCAAACTGTAGGAGCAGCCAAGAGGGGAATGCCTGGAACAGGTGCCTTTAGCCAGTGGAAATACACTCGTATGAGCAAAGTCATATTTTTGGCAGGGCCAGCAGCACATTGCATTTCTCCCCTTCTGCTGTCCTCTGAATAAGACAAAAAAGGAAAGAGAGATATGGGGTGGAACTGGGCGCTGATATATGTCCAAGACCCAGTATCCTCGAAGCTGACCTAGAAAATCTTATTCAAGGTTGTCATTCAGAAAATGAGAATACTTCCCATAGATGCCTTCATGGAGGAGATAGTCAAAGTTTTGAAGGCATAAGTTAATCAGTCATTTTTGACTGGTTGCAGTGTGTTACAAACAGCCTCGTACAAAAACAAGAACAACAGCAAAAAAACACAAACCACAAACAAAAAAAAAACCAACCCAAAAAAGGGTGAGATTTACTTCCTTGGTTATTCCCTGAAATTATTCACCCATTACAACCTGAGATTTTTTTTAGATCTCACTTGAGCTGCAGGAATATTCCTCAGCAAGCTCCTCTGAGCAGTCAACTGCAAAAAACCATTGAAATATGATAAGTGTATATGAGCATTAAATGGTAGCATTCTCCATCACCCACAACCTCTGTTAGTTGTGCTTCCAGGCCAGATGAAGCTAGAATGTACGTACAGCTGTTCTGAGTTGTAAAATACATTTTGAAATGGGATTGATTCATCTGTGTTTCATGAGATTGAATTAAGCAAAAGAAAAAAGTATAAAGACTTGTCTTTTTTCCAAGCATTTAATAAAAATATTCAGTCTCACTGGAACATAATAGAGATGTGCTTTCAGCACACAGATGTGCAGTAGTGAGAGCCACGTTTTATGTAAGCTGCTCATTCTTTTGTGTAGTGTTAAGAACTGAATGTACTTTCATACTCCTTTTTTTTGGCCTTGACATGAACTAATGTCAAAGCAAATGAAGACCTGGTGGTAAATCCTTTTCAGCACTGCTAATGATTGCTGCCATTGCAGAACTGTTACTGGCTGCCTAATCATCTTTGGGAAATAAGGCTTCTGATAGGTAGACCTTGTATTCTGAATTTTGATTTCTGCGACAAAATTTGCTGGCGTGACTCAGTATTTAGAGGAGTGGAAAGGTGTGTGGGTCACATACTGCAAAGTATATTGAAAGCAGGTTTTATGGTGAGCTTCAGTGGGTAAAGTCATTAGTGCTATAATGAGTGATTTGAACAGAATTTCATGGGGAAAAATTCATGCCAGCATCTCCTATCTATAAAAATGCATTTCAGTAGAAAACAGATTTACAACTGGAATTTTTTTTGCATGCAAGGCAGAACATGCAGAAGAGCAACTGAGCCTGATTTTCTTTTTCCAGTTCCATTGCTTGCTTTATATTTAGGGTTTTATATTATGGCTGCCTAAATTTTACAACCACAAATGTGCCAAACCCCTTGACTGGTTCATTCAGGTTGAATAATAAGCAACATAAAATGTCTACTTTCTTCAACACCTGCACACTCCATTCCTTACCATTTTGCAAATGTAAGAGGTGCAGATACGTGTTTTGACTTCGATGTTGTAAACCGAAACTGTTCAAGTGGTAGATCCTGATCTAGATCTGGGCAGCAAGGAGACATTGCCCAGGTTTCCCCAGAAACCCCCATTTCTCTGGGTGAGCCTCTATTTTCAGTTGTTCCTCCAGTTGCTCTGGGAGCAGCTGCACATACAGGCAGTGCGGGTGCTGGGCAGAGCCAGACCTGGCACACTGCTTTCCATAAAACGAGCCCATGGAGCTGGGTAAAAGCGGAGGTACCCTACTGACTACATGCATCAGTTGTCTCAGAGGTTGGGTGCATAACCACGTGTGCGACTGCTGGAGTGCATGAAGTCTGTTTCGCTGGAGACACTTCAAAATTTATCCTCTCTTTTTGCGCAGCTGACATTTATTTACGGCTACTTTAGTAATTGCACGGCGTAGATCTGCCTCTCCTGTGCAAAAAGCTTTAGGTCTTATGTAGTCCCCCTCTTGAACATGATTTTCTTCCATTCCCTCATGCTCACCTATCCCTACTGTCACCCCCAAAATAAGGAGGGACTATTCGCTTGCCCAGCTGATGATTCCCCCACCTCTTCCATAGGGGTAGGATACATCTTACCCAGTGAAAGCTGTTTGAAGGGGGAAACCTCGCCCAGCACCAGCTGTGTCCATGCTTCTAAATAGTGGAGATGCAGGGACAAGATGACATGGACTGATTCCTCTCCTCACTGCTTAGTAGTAGCCTTCTCAAGAAAAGATTTGTCTTGTTAAATAACTGAAACAGTCTAAAACAGGCCTGGAAGTGGACTAAAATTAAAGAGTGAGCAGTATGGGGTCCAGTGCTCAAAGCTACTGCCTGTATCTATTTTATTTAGCTGCACGGACATACCTGTAGCTGTTTATCCTCCCTGTGTTAGCAGCCACAAGAGAAAAGCATTGTCAGTAGTTGATTTAGCCCACCTGTTTTAGACACTACTTTAAGGTGAAATGAATCACCCTTTGGAAGTAACTGTCTCTCTATTGACTATGGAGGGAGTCTACATAATGGAGTTCAAATGGCTGAAGGTAGGAAGGCGCATCTTACCTGTGCAATTGTCCCTTCAGTAACATTAGACCTGCACTGGGGTTTTCCTGGAAGAGCTCTCAGTGGCTTTCACGTGGGATTTTTCTCCACAAGAAGTGTCAGAGCAGGAGAAAACAGCACATGCTCCTTACCACCCCATTTCCACCCTGTTTCATCTTCCCCTCTCCCCCAGGTCTTACCCTTGGGGGAGGATAGGACACAGGACCACAAACCTGGATGAGCAACTTCTCCTGCTGTGTGGAGATGATTAACAGTTCATCCTGGTCACCAAGCGGCTACGCAAACCTCAGGGTCCTGGGGAGGCAGGTGGATTTCTTTAAGGGACTCTATTTTATTTTCTGATGCTATAAAAAAATACTTGACTGATGACAGTACTTTTAAGCAACAAACAGCTACTAGCAAGTCTTTCTGCTATTTCCTTATAATTTAAAGAACTTCTAATGCAAAATAATGAAGTGTGAACTTTTCTCTTTTCTCTTTCTGCTCAGAAATCGAAGCAAAGGAAGCGTGTGACTGGTTACGTGCAGCTGGATTTCCCCAATATGCTCAGTTCTATGAGGGTAAGTAGATTTTTCTCCTCTTTGTGCAGTACTGTAAGCACACTGGGCCCTTGCCAGGAGAGCTTGCAGTCAGCCAACTCTACATTTGACTGAGTTATGGCCATGGCTGGCTGCTTCACAAAGCCTCAGCTGCTGGAGTCATACCAGTGCCTATAGAAAAGTAAGATTCTTGCCCTCATAGCCATGGGAAGAAAAAAAAAAAGAGGGACATAGTTTGTGTAAGTCTCAAAGGTTAACAAAAACAAGTACAAAAAATCCAAATATGTTGGTGTCTTTTTTTTTTTAAACTTCCTGAACTGTGCCTAAAATAAGATTGAAAGCACTGAAAGTTACTGAAAATTTCAATCTTACTGAAAATAAGATTGAAACCTGCAGTTAGCAAAAGTGAATAATCTGAGCTGTGTTTTACATTTGCAAAGCAAGAAAAGCCAATATTTTGGTGCTAACTAAAAGCAAATGGCCATGTCCCCTTCCTAGCTGTAAAGTTCATGCCCAGGGAAGTGATGTCCCCAAGGGCAGGGTGACTGATTGCACTGCTGCTGCGTTCAGGAGCAGTTTAGGGACCAGGGCTGGGTTTTTCCTCCTCTCCCTAGCTAAATGCTAAGAGGGAAACTGCAGCTGATCCTCATTTTCCTCAAACTGAATATTCTCTCTGCCAGAGACACAGAGCCAGCTCAGGCCCACTTAGGCTTATTAGCCGAAGCACAGCTCCGCCAAATGCCGCTGGACACCTTCCAGGGTCAGCTTGGGTCTGGAGGCAGCGCGGCTCCATGCACAGAGGGATGGCCAAGAAACCTCGCGGGTCAGGGCCAGCTCTGCAGAGAGCTGGCTCGGACGCCATCCGACCCCTCACATGGGGCTGAGGGCAGTGGGGAGCATCATGCTGAGGACACCTCCACGGCTTCTGGTGTCCAGCTGAGGTCCCTTAAGGCTCAGGTGCTGGCTCCTGGTGGGCCGCTCGGGTGCCCCGGGACTAGGAGCACCATGCAGAGATGCTCAGGTGGCTCCGCAGGAGCCAGGCAGGCTCTGTTAAACCCAGCAAAGAACTAAGACTAATAAGCCTGCCAGACCAAAGCCAACATAGGTGTGTGTCCACCACAGTCCCTGGGTGCTCAGCAGTACTTTTGGGTCTGCCTTGTAACCAGAGCATCTCAGATACTGACTCACCCAGAGAAAGGAGAGCCCGCTGCCTGCCGAACTCAAAGGGATGTTCCCTCCAAAAAACAATCTGTGCTGGGCTCCCACAGTTCCTGGGCAGTCAATATGCGCTCTAGACAGTCTGTGTCTCTGAAAACAAGGTCCTTTTTACAAGCATCTATTATGTCAGTGTTAAGCACTAGTGTCTGAAATTGCTGGCTGCAGTTCCTGTATCCCAGCGTCCTGCTGCGGTACCTAAGCATGGCAGAGCAGTCTGGAGAGCAGCCACAGCACTGGAACCTGTCCCACCATTACAGAGCCCACTAATGTGTTGTAGCCATGTCGCTTTTCATTACAAATATCAGCTTCCAGCGTGCTAGTCTGGCTTTTTAGCTCATATTGGGCATTATAGTTCAGGTCTTTTTTTTTTGTCTCTGTTACTTGAGTAAACCTTTGTCTGAAATCATTGTTATTAGGACGTGTATCAAAAGCAAAAAGTGCAGAACATTCCTGTTTCAAGCAAAAAGTCTGTCTAGCAAATAACTCATTAAGTCACTATGATAGAAATGGAGAACCTTGTTGCTCATGTGGATAAAGAAAGTGTGTTGGTAATTCCCTGATCTCATTCATTTGTGCTAGGCGCTAGAAAGAACAGCTAACAATTAAGTATCTTATTAAAGCCAAATGAAATAATCTTTCTCTCTTTTTGGTGCACAGGACCAAACCTATACCTTTAACAGAAAAAAAAAAAAAGTGACTGAAAAGGTCACGGATACAGCTGGAAGGGAACCAGAGCTGAGTGAAATCCATCATAGTAGATTTCAGTGAGCAAGCACATGCAAAGCATTTTAAATTTAGACAATGTATTTTCATTTGAATAGCAAGCAGTCATCTTCATATTGTGTCTCCTTTTATAGACTCCCAGTTTCCCATTGACATTGCTGCAGTAAAGAAAGATCATGATTTTCTTGACAAGGACCTTGTAGAACCTCTTTGCAGGTAAATAACAAAGTTTCTTTTCTGATAATTTAAAAACATGAGCTGATTTTGTTATTGTTAGCATAGCAGCAGAAGCAGCAGCAGAGATGTTTGCTTGTCCACATGAATTAAGCAATGATATCTGTAATGCCACTGATCTGAATTTCTTTCTCTCATGGAAAATCCTGGATTAGGACCCCCACTACAGTCATAGAAAACATCACATGATTTGAGAAGACCGAAATCCAATGGATTTGAAACACCTGCCTTTTAAGAAAGCAAATCCTGAATAAATGAGAGTCACATTTGAGTTGCACATGAATAACTCTTATGTCCAAGCATGGCATAAAAGACAAAACTTCCTTGCACAGAATCCAGCAAGTACTTTCTCCGGCAGCAGATGTGGGTTTCATGCTGCTGTGATTCCCATGGTACCCTCCTTTTGGCACCAGTAACAGAAGTGGGACTAGAACCCCACAGTACTACACCTGCTACAACTAATCGCTGGTTTGCCCCTCCCAGAGGGCTTGTGTTTGCTGTTTATCTAGCTTTTTATACTCTGCCTGTGATGAATATACTGTATTGCATTGCTCAAGTACTGTCCCCCAGGACTGCAGAAGCAGCAATTCTGTGGTAGTTTTGGAAAACCACATTGCAGAAGCATTGTTCCCCTCTTCTTTCTCCTGTGCTCAGCTCAAGCTGGGTTCTGCTCCTCTCCTCTTCAGCAAGGACAAAGGAGCATCTGGCCCCTAACCAAGCAGGCTTTATTACATGTTATGGAAACTTTCACAACACCAACATCAAGATAATTGGACAAAACTTATTTCCCGTTCTGCAACTGTGGCTAAAGTCATCAGAGAGTATATGCTGTTCCACTGCACATGGTTCTGTGCATTGCAGGGATTAATGAGTCTGTGATGGAGGACTGCAGAGAGGGTTTCTGAGAACCATAGAAAATAGGGCTGGAAGAGAGCTCATCTAGTCCATCTCTCCATCCCGGGAGATACCCTCCTTCCTGGAGGATCCAGGTAATTGCTGGGCGTAGCTGTCAGAATGCTTTCCCAAAACTCCCTTGCTGCAAGCAAGACCTATTGCATCTCATTTTGTCTATTACAGATACGGGGAACAGAGTATTCTCTCTCTCTGTGTAGCAGCCTTTGTGTCTGAAGGCAAATAAGTAGGAAAGACCTGGATCCTTCAGTGACTGCTCTCAAGGATGCGGGGGAGCAAAATAACTGCAGATTTGAGCTACTGCTGTTCAGTATGGCCTGGTGTGAGAGATTGCTATGCCCATGTCTGGAGAAACCTTCTTTCCACATATACGTGCATCCTCTTGCTTCACTCTGGCATGGTGGAAGACATACTTTGCTATACTTTGGGAACTGGGAAGTGGTAGGAGGTTGAGATCTCCTCCCCTCTGCCCTTTCCCACTAAGTTGAAGGACCATCCGAAAGTGCAAGTGTGATGTCTGTCCCTGTTTCTTGTGAGAGCAAACAGTGAGGTGCATAGCTCTGTGACTCTCCCCAGTCTTTCTTCTCTGAAGTAATTGGCAATGGTCGTACTTCAGTCATGGTCACCAGGCATCCAACACCTACACAGCTAAATGGGAACAGCTCACCTCTTGCTCCTCCAGCCTCTCTGTAGACTCACAGATACACCTACAACAATTACAGTAGGTTTATATATTTATGAGGATCTCTTTGTGAGCTGAACAGCTAAAGACTGGGGGTTTTCCTCTTTTATTGAAAGATGAGGCTTTGCAAAATAAACTAGCAGCTGGAGAGATGCACTCATGTGACAAAATGCTTTATATTAGCCTAAATCAAGTGGTACTGCTGAGATCTGTAGTACATAAGCATAGACACAGATCTTTCCAAATGTTTTTATTCGAAGGTAAAGGGTTTATGACTGTCTAGTAACTTTCTGTAGTGATTTTATTCAGAAGATACCACCTGTTGACTTAAATTTTTGTTGGGAGTTTTTAAACAGTTTAGATCTAAAAAAGGAGTAACACCTCATATACTAGCCAGGTAGAAATACAAGTATTATGTACAGGTTATGTTTTCAGATTGCAGACTTAATTTGCTGTAGCTCAGCAGCTCCAAACCTTTAGCTGAGAGCAACCCGTAAAAAGCAGTTGTGCCAAATGTCAAGATTCAGGCTCATCAGAAACAGTAAACTGTGTCAGCTGCTGCCCCCAGTACCAGCTTTTTTACTGTATTAGCTATCAAACCAACATCTTCTAGGTTTTCCAGTGTACTGGAAATCCTCACAGCTTGGCTGACCACTGTGGCCGGTTTTCTACCCTTGCTTTGCTAGTGGTGTTACTACAAGGTGCGTGCCAGTATATCATACAGGAGCTGGAGGCTATGATACATTCTCATGAAACAGAAAGCTAAAAAAAAAGGTTGGTTATTATTTCTGTATGCACCAATTCCCAGGTCAGGAGCCAAACTTCCATTCTTCAAACATCCAAAACTGCCCTCAAAGCTCTGCATGACCAAGCCTTCACACTGACTAATAGTGCATTCAGCCCATAGTACTGAACAAAATGGGTTTCTCATTTTCATCTGGAGGATAATTTTAAAGCTGGAACGCCAGAGTGGATAATCAGTCTGAGCAGAGTTTTAGCTCTGAACAGTAATGGTTCTAGCATAAACACTGAATTTCTCTGCTCTTGTGGGTTGAAATCAGACTCTTGATCTCATTTTATAATCCGTTTTCTTATGGCATTGCAGTATACAAGGCAACATGAGGCACAAATGCAGAGGAGCCTTTTCTTTTTTTAAGGCAGCTGGTAGTGTTTTAGTCAGAAAGCCTGACTCCCTGTTGTAAAAGATTTCAGTGACCTTTTTGAGATATTCTAACACTCCTGCTGTTTACAATATCATTTGAAAATTTGGCAGAGTAAAGACCAAATTTGAGGCCTTTGGGTTAGAGGCGTATCTGTCAAGAGATTCCACTCAGATTTTATTGAGTAACGAACAATAGAAAATTGCCATGCAATCTGCAGGCGAACACTGTCAGCCTGCCAAAATAATAATTGGGCATGAAAATTTTATAGCTGGATCTCTGTGTTGTTCCCAAAATAGCAGCAACCAACTCTGCTCTGGGAACTTTTGTGGCCACTGAGATAAGAGGATGAGAAGGAAAAGCCAAGCCATGTTGTACTTTTTGTATTCATGTAAATAGGATATAAGGAACAAGTATGTAACAGTCTAATACACAGGCCCCTAAATGAAGCTCTTAAAATGTGAACTCTCAGCAGCCTTTTTTTCCATAGCTATTGTCTCTTAGATAGCTTGTAGATAACCCCAAGGTCACTGTATATGGGACATCCTACCATTAGAGTTTTGAAATTATGATTGTATAGTCAGTACTATCTGCTGAGTTATATTGCTCTAGTTGCTATTAGGAGATAAGCCCGGCTCTCCACGCGCACTACAGAAAGCCCTGCTCTGAAGTCAGTAGAATGGCTCCCCTTGACCTTAACGAGGGTTGACTCACCTCATGTAAGCATGCAGCCTATAAGGTAACTCACTCAGTTGCAGCCATGATAAAAAGTGATAGGACTGGAAAACAGTATATTCTCTTCACGCACAACGCTGGTGGAGCAGGGACATGCCAGTGCTAGCTTTGCATTGCAGCCCTGACAGTACTGGGAGAACCCTTTTTTAGTGTTCAGACCTTAGCAGAGCCCAGCACAAGGAGCTGGATGTTCTCCTCCCAAATTCCACAGCACCAGAAGAAGCCAGCTGGGGGCATGTGTATGCAACACCTAAACTTGTCTAGGAATAATGATAAAACAAAGAAATAGTGTCGTGTTTCCCTCAGAGAGGAGTTTACGGAACCATATAATGTTTTTGCCTGGTCACGATTCGTAAGAGAGGACATTTGCAGGTCTGCCGAGGTAAGAGACACTGTGCTGTCCATGCTAGCCCTCCCCATGGTGCCTCCTCCTGCAGACCCTGGCTGCGTTCCCCACGAGCTGCTTGGAAGCAGCTGCAGAACAGGTCCAGGGGAATGCATGGAGCTCCAAGTCACTTCAGAGTTGTCTTTCTGTCATGTGGATGGCTCTTCAAGCAGGACAACAGGTCCCTCACAAGGGTTTCCAGCTAATCAGATTCTGCATTGCTACAAGCTTGTATTTATTTGTAAACGCTGCTTAGTGCTGTACAGGATGCAAAAGTCAGAGATTTCCTGCTTCTGAAGAACTTCCATCAGAAGGGTTAATAATTCCAGCATTGGGTTTGGGATTCAGAGCCCTAAATACCTGTGTCTATTACCATCTTAGATCTCCTAAGATATCTCAGACTTCTCCATGGGCTGGCTGGACCAAGAGGACCTGCAGCAGCTGAAGGCCAGGCTTGATACTCTAAGGGATCTAAAATAGCACCAGATACCTCTGTTTGGGCACCTGCATCACACTGCTGATGCTTAAGTATTGTTTCAAGGACACTTTTGAACATAGAGATGATATTTCACCATAGAGATAAGTGTTAAACCACAGAGGTAGTGTTTACCTGTGATGGTCTGGAGAAGAAATAAAATTAATATCAGTGAAGCGCTTGCTCTAGTAAATATTTTGCAGGCTTTCCCTGAACACCACAGAGCTTTCCAGACAAGCATTCAGATGCATCCTAGATGATTTGGTTTTTATATAGCCCCATCTATTGTGTTTATTAATGTGTTTTTTCCTGCCTTTTCTCAAGTCCAGATTTTGTTTTGTTAATACTACAAACAGGCAGTCTTTTCCCATTTTTTTAAATAGTGACGTGAAAGTGTAGTGCTTCTCTCACTTTGACTGGGACATTGGTGACACCCATTTGTAGCCAGAGACTTTTATTTTTTGTTTTTTGAAAGATTTGCTGAGGACTTGGCTGTCAGTCATCTAACGACTTTAAGCAGATGCGAAAAGCTTTCTGCCACCGCTGGCACATCAACAAGGCAAAAGAAGTTGAAACAGGCTGGCTTTGATTGGAGTTGTTAGTACCAGGCAAGCTCACAAATATGATCACTAGTCCTCTAATTTCACTGGCAAATCTTTCCACAGCACTGGAAGAGATCCAGAAAGCATGCCGATATTTTGTAGACGGGTGAATTTAAAACCTGAGGTTGAGCCCTTGGCACCCAGTGACAAGTAGTTTTGGTTTTGATGGAGCAAGTTCTTCATAGCAAAGACAGGTTAGAAAGCAGCCAGGACAATAGTGTGGCTTCCCAAGCCTCCAGCTTAAGTAACGATACTCACTTTTATAGAGATAATCTCTCAGTCCTTGCTGAAAGGATCTTGCTCTTGGGTGATATTAGTGGGAAAGTGATGGCTTTGGACAGTGTTGGTTCGATCACGTGCGTTCTGCACCTTTCCATGCTGAAGAAGCAGCCCTTCTTAATAGACATGCCACAACATTTTCTGCTGTTGGCTGGACACGTACAGAGGTACCTGGGTGCAAACAGGGCAAAGGGTACATCAAGGGCTGTTGCTTCCTTCTCTTCTCATTCCTGAAGTGTGTGGCTTGCTCCTTGGTTTTTAGAAGGCAAGTGGTACCATAGCAAATGGAAGGAGCACTGGTCGCTGTATTTAAAATGTTTTTTCTACATCTTCTCCTTGACAACTACAAATAGGCAGTAAGTATAGAGGATTTTATAAACTGTTGAGGAAGCAGTTGCAGAGATCGCCTGCCAGGGGCTGTTGTGGAAACGTGGAAACTGTCCTCTTTCTCAGGAGAGTTTCTTGGGTGCCTACTCTCATGGAGGCAAGAGAGGTGGAGTCGATGGCTTGGTTTTCAGAGCTAACGAGCAGCTTGAAAGGAGGCAGAGGTTTCTCAGGATTTCTGAGCCTCTGGGCGTGAAGTTAGCTGACGCCTGTCTCCCGGTCAGCTTTGCAGGACATGTTTCAGTCAAGGAAGCAGGGAGCACTTCGCTGTCCCTGGTCTGGTTGCTTACCATGTAAAGGTGTGAGGGCATGGCAGCAGCTTGATTCAGATACGCAGCCACAAGCAATCAGGTGGCATGCAGCGGCATGTCAGTGGGGAAATGTGGCTACAAACTCATCCCTTCAGCACAGGCCAGCTAGTGCAGAGGTGCAGGGACTCCGATCTGAGCCTCTGGTTCACCTCTCAGGGGAAGCTGTCCCCAAGGATAGAAAATTGTGCTGGAGTCCCTTGCAAACATGTCTGTGCCTCTGTATATTTGGAATTGATATCGATATGCAAATGTAAACATTTTGCACTCAAAAGAAGCACTGAACGTTATTCAGCCCCAGGGCCCCAAGAAAATGCAACTTTTGGTTGAGAAATTCCATGTTTGGGCAAAAGATGAGCTTTGCAATAATAGATGTAATCCCAGAGGAAGGTTTGTGGGCAGAAGGCTGAAGATATAGCTACAGAGCCACAAAGCCTGAAATTTATTTCAAGAACATTACTATATGCATGCAGGCTGTGCTTGTGCATGCATTATACTCACATTAATAGGATAAGCACAGGACTTTTCTGATATGGCATAATGGGTTTATTGGCTTGAGTTAGGGTGGAGTATTTTAGCCACAAATGAGCAGGTGATATTTTGTGAGGGAATTTTTTTTAAGATCCACATTTGGTGGGCTGTTTATTAGTGGTGGCAATCTGAAAGGATTTCTAATATTAGAAGTTCCAGGGAGGAATATGTTAATGCCATAATGTTCTTATGCTATGTGAGAGATTACATCATTGATGTGATGCTTTTTTTCATGTGTCCTTGTAACTTACCACAAACATTTCAAATGTTATCAGTTCTGGAGACCTGCAGCCTCTTCCTGAGACCTGCAGCCTCTTCCTGAGACCCAGAAGCAACAGGGGCAGCTCTTGCTGCAAAGACACAGGAGATGCAGGCAGCCAGCAGAAGAGTGTTGTGGGCACATGGCTCTCTCACTCTGCCTCTCTTTATTTTGAAATTCAGCCCAAAATCTGGAAAATACTCAAGTTGTACATACTTAAAACTCTGAGCCTCTGCTTTTAGAAGATGGATGGTTTCATGAATCAGGACCTTTAAGTATAAATAAATATTAATCAATTATGATTAGCATGTTAGGTTCTCTATTGAAAGAGGGTGTTTTCTTGTCCTCTGCACATGGGCGCACACACACACACGTTCACTTTCCATTTTTATCAGATTGTCATTTCAATGCCCTATCATCGTGGGATAGCCTTGGATTTAAGGAGCAGAAGCCTTACAGAGTCCCTGGTAACATCATTATGGACACAGTCAAAAATAACTAAAAATGTTTATTTAAAGATGTTAGATTTGTTACATGTTGGGTCTGCTAACCTGTCCGTAAGATCCACAGGTATGGGAAAGGAACTATTGGCTGTGAAGAAACATTTAACTAACTGCTAAAAGTTCTTCTTTATGTCAACTTCTTAAAGGAGGTGCTAACTGCCTAAAGCAAGGAACTGCATCTTTTTCTTTTGTCTTTCACCAGTGCTTTGAAATCCCCCTTTTATATCAATTGTGTCCTGCAGAAGGCAATTTACCTCCTTCTTCTGTTGTCCTTTCCCCAGCCATCAGAGGTGTTTGTTTATACCTGTTTCCTTTGCTAAGTACTTGAATGTCTATGGATTAAAAAGCAATGCATAAAACCTGGCTATCGAGTAATGTGAAGCTAAGATTCCCTTTTAATGCAGTAGTCTTATAGCCTGGAATAATATGACCAGTATCATTTCTGAAGCCTGTTGTATGCAGTTGGCACCCTATGGGCAGATAAGAGAAAAGCTTTTGAACTTATGAGAAGTCATGCCCTTTAATCAGAGGCTGCTAATCTTTTGAATTTGCTTTGCCCTGTAGACGACTGAACACACTGAACAAGTGCGCCTCAATGAAACTCGATGTGAACTTCCAAAGAAAAAAGGTAAGGAAACTTCGTTAAATGTTCTGGCTTTGCCCCAGCTTTTGTTACAAGACCTCCCCAATTTAGCCTTTAAGTCAGTAATGCTCTTAAAAGTAAGTTAAGTGTATTTGACTTTTAACATGTGTGTCAGCATTATCTGGGCGCATGATAATGTGAATTGCTGAATATTGAAATTATAAATAAAATAGAAAAAACTGTGATGAATACAGCAGGAACAATGCTATGTGTGTTAAAAGGGCACACAGAGTATTTAAAACTTTATGTATGTGCAACTCAAGTTAGCGCGTGAACAGACAATGTGGTTTCATTAGGCTGGCTTGTTTGCCAATGCCATGTGAGTACACAATGGAAAATCCTGCTCGGAAAAAATGGAAGCTGCTCGGATGAAAACAATAGCTTTTCTTTATTTCTTGTACTGACTTATTCCCAGTTAAGGATATGAAAATAAACTCTGTCACCCTTACAAGCCCCTGTGTAACATGGGAATTACTTGAGCTTAAAGGCTTTTGGTGAAGACTGCAGAAACTGCCTATTGATTTTGAGAGTTTTATAACATGTCCAGCGTCAACTGTTGAACATTTGGTTTTCTGGTCACAAATTCCCCCAAGCCCTTCAGTAGTGTACAATGGTAGTTGTCGACTCTGAGAAATCTTGGTGTCTATTTTTCCTTCCCTAGAGAGTTTGTCTAATGCTTTTTAAAAACTACCTCTCAGAGTTGCATTTTTGGCGTCCTTGCAGAATCAGTCTGTTCATAGTCTATTCACTGTTTGAGGGAACTTGAACAAAGAATGGTTTTAATGTCCAGATATTCTGCCTTTGGCACACGCCCATTTGTTCCTCTGTGTACCTAGCCTCTTTAGCTTGCATTTTGTCCATTCACTGGAGCCGTGGGGACCTTTTCTCTTCACTCCTTCAGACCTGATGGGTTTTTCTTGTCTTTGATAAGTGCTGACACTTTCCGCATCAAGCACTTTACGTCTTACCTGAGAGAGGGAACAGTAAAATCCCCTGACTACACAATAACTTTATGATTTGGGCAAGTAGGTACTATAGGAAGAGGCTGAGGTCCTTCAGCAAAAACTAACTCAATCTATTGTGTCGTTCACCTGCTTGGAGCAGTGGCTGGTTTGCATCCATGAGCTCGTGTACTTGTGTTCAGGCAGAGATACTGGGGCTGCACAAGAGACCGAATTATAAAAAGCAACATATAGCTGAATGCTGATTCTCCTCTGGAAATCTTTAGTTCCTGTCCTTCTTCTCTTCAACAAGTTTTTTTGGTTTGGTGTGAGCCTTGTATGCTTGCTTGCTTCTTTAAGTGTCTGATTATGTTGGGTTAAAAAAAGGAGGATTTTCCTGTTATCTTTGTTTTTCACTAGTTTTTGCTTCCGTTCCTCCCTGTTCTGAATGGATTGAAGCCCTCAGCTGCTCTCCTTCCCGATGACCATTAATTTGCTATGGCAGTGAGACTGCCCTACTTGGTATTCTTTCAGGGGGACGGAAGTTAGTTGGGTCCATACCTGCACGAGGCCAGCGAGACACAGAGCACAGAAAATCATAGAGAAAGAGGGGATTAAGGAGATTTGGGATGACAGATACAGAGCAACTGAAAGTAGAAGAGAATGGGGGGAGAGAAGAAGAGGGAGGAGAGACTGCTGACAGGAGGAAATGTAAATGCAAGTGTAAAAGCTGTAAATCGGGTCTGGAATTGAACACTGAACCAAGCAAACTTTTTTGCTGTAGATACTGCCTTTCCTAATAGTCTTTATGGTGATCTGAACAAAGAAAGGCAAAATCAGCTTGCTTTGGAGATTCAGCATAACAGGTTTGCACAGGACTAGCACAGCTGCTTGAGTGATTCATCAAAATATGGACAAGCGAGCTGCCAGGCAAGGTTACTGTGAAAGCCAGCATGGCATGAGCGTTCCCTACTGCCCGCTCTCCCACCCGAACCGCTCACGCTGTGGGCTGCTCTCTTCCCCTTTGCTCCATCGAGATGCATACAGAAATCCTCGTGTATGTGTTGCAAATATGTCTGTAAGCAATTTGGACAGACAGAGATTAGGTTTTGGATTAACTGCCTTCTGCAGCTGTCGATTTATGAGAATTCCTGCCCCCAGCTGGAAAAATGTGGCAGAATTCCACCACAAATAAACCAACTTTTTGCCTTTTGTTAGCATCCCTCTGTATCTCAGGCAAGTATACCCTCAGTGAAAAAGCTGTGTTATTTTAAATCAACTGTGACAAATCTGTGAATCAAAACCTCTTTCTCTTTGGCAAATGTTATCAGTCACTCCTCAAGAAACTTGCCCCTTCTCGTCTTCCCAAACGTAATGGTATTAAATGGACTTTTGAATATACTCCAAAGCCATGCACTTGATTTCACCCCAGGTCAGTTGAAGTATACAGTCACTGCTCCAAGATGTCTGCTCCACCTGTGTAAGATGAATTGTTGCTTTCAGACCTACTCTTGATCCACTGTCCCCATAGCTGGTGACATGTCAGTTGGCAAAGTGCTCACTGCATTTTTTTTAGGACAGTCTTGTTTGTCAGGGCACTCTGATGTCTAACAAGAACAGTGGGTCATTCAGGATGTTCATGGCTTCCGGAATTTCTACTGATTCCATCAAAAGAAAAGCACATTTTGTCACAGGACTCACAGTGCAGCCGACTTTGGATTGAGTCACCATGGCAGCATTTCAGTATCCAGATATTTCATTTGTCTGATTTTGCTTCTGATGAAACACAAGCATGTTTCATTACCAATTAAAAAAAAAACAAAACTAAACCTTTTTTTTTATTGAGCTGCAAATTTCAACACCCAAAACCCTCTGTATTTTCTGAGTGGTTCTGGGGCAGAATGTAATCCTATCTTTGTTGTGGTTAGAGGCAAAACTTGTTTACTACTGATATCCATTTCTGTTCATCTCTCTCTCCAAAAAACTCTCAAACCTTATTTTCCTCTAAAAATGATTTAAAGTATATTCACCACTGAATTTATGTTTATTTCTGTCTCTTACTCTGTGCTCTCCTCTTGGTGTGTTTCACAACATCTCTACCACTTGGCTAGTTTAATTGATTCCAGCTTGTAGAAAATACAGGCTAAATCCTGTCAGTTCATACAGTAATGTCAGTGCAGCTACAGAGATTTGTGTCAGCCAAGAATCTTCTTTAAGGTCCCTTTGGCATATTGGGATGTACAACAAATAAAAAAAAATATTTTTATCCCATTGGCTGGTGCCATCAACGCTTCAGCAGTGGTATGCTTTGTAGATATAATTACTACTACTAAATATTTAAAACTACATACCCGTGCGGTTTTTAAAATACCCACTTTGTGGCACTACCAAGACCACAGTAGATGGATTTTTAAGTGCCTGAGTCTGTGCAGTCCTTAGCTCTATATATGCGTACAGCAAACTGTGGAGCTAAAGTGAAGGTAGAGCTATCTGATAGGCCATTGCTTCTCTGTAGACAAAATGGCCAAAGCAGTATTGGGCTTTTCCGGGCAGTTTCCTGACACTTCACTAGCTGCTTAATTTTTTTCTCTAGCTAGCGACAGAAGATCGCCATTCATTCCTGTGAACTAACATCAGCTGCAGGAGCACTGCACACCTCAATGTTAACACATAAAAGAGGAATGACTAAACCCTAAATTTCATAGCTATATTTTATTGTATGGTTTGGACATGATCTAAAACATCTGGCTGACTTGAAGTGATAAATTGGCAAAAGCTTACGGCATTAGTGAGGCCTGGCACACTACTGATCCCCATCTCCATCTTTTGAGGTTTCGCATTATTTAAGGTTTTGGGCATTCTTGTAAAATTGGGTTTACATTTCTCAATTAGACAGGCCAGCAGACATCTAGTCAGAGATGGAATATAACTTTACCATCAAAACTTCATAGAAAAATATTTCTCATAACAGACTTTTAAAATGAGAATTTTTCCAGTCCCAAAATAGTCTTTCTGGCTTAGCACCTCATTTTAGTCTGACAGCCTGTCATATTTTACTGCCTTCATACTGCTTCCAAGAATGTGAAGAGCTGTTTGGATGTCATGTAGGTGAAGTTAGTTTGTTCTGCTTTAAAACAAATGTACAAGAATAATGCAGTATAAACCTGGTTCAAAGTCAGGGGGAGGATGCTCATTAGCAGCTGTGGGCTTCCTTTACATCCTTAGAGAACAGCGAGTTCGACACTGCGCGCTTCATGCTGAAGATGTATCTTTTTTGTTGGAGTGAACAGATGAGAAGAATGTCATAGGGGGAAGTTCTTTATCCAATTTTTTTTCAAGGCGCGTGTTGTCCGCATTGCAGAGTAGCTCCTGGAGCTGCCTAAACAGAAGCACGACTCCGCGTGCCCCAGGCTGAGGGATGAGACCAGGAAGGCTTTGGGGCTGCTGCTGCCTCGAGGGAGCTCAGGGGAAGGCAGAGACAGTGGTGCGGGCTGGGAGTCATCAAGTTTGGGGTGCCTCTGATGGCAAAGGCAATGAAGATAGTGGTTGCCACTGTAGGAAAGCTCACCTCAACTGTAGATGCTGCCCCAACCAGGACTGAGCCTGGCTGCTCCTCCTCCCCGCACCTCCATAGCTGCGTTCGCTGCCTGCCTTTGCCTGTGCTCAGACCCACCCTAAGTGATACCTCCAGATATTATTTTTTATTGTTATTTTAAGCATCGTGGCTATTTATCTGTAGTTATGTTCCTGAAACATAAATCTTGTTAGATGTACCTGGTCTGTGAAGTTTATAGTTGTCTATATATATATATATAGTTAGTTCTCACTGCGAAACTAAGGGCAGCACTGGATGTTTGCTGTCTTGGTTTCTTAAATGGCTCACATTGCCATAGTACCCAGCTAACTTCCCAGTCTTTACCATGTGTATCTTAACACCATCACTGCAAGTCAGGATCCCTCTACTTGGACCTTTCAAACCCCTTTTTTTCCTAAACAGTCACTATGGGCATCAGTCCTACACAGTTCAGGACACAGGCAACCCGCCCCACAGAAGCCAAGATACACTGATGGGACTCATGAGCTCCCTAGCATAGAGCAGGCTTTTATTCCTTAGTGGTTAAGATGCTCGCTACAGTCTTTACAATTAAATGAAAGAGGCTGTTACGAAAGGACTGATGACCAATCTTTCATAAACTAGGTTCAGGGAGACTTTATCACCTGTTGCTCACATGGAACAGCACAATCACATTAATTCAAATAACGACTAAAAGCACCTGCTTTTAACATGTGCCACTTGCTGTTTTCCAGAGTGAAGATTCAGATGAAGAAGACCTCTGTGCTATCAGCAATAAATGGACTTTCCAAAGAACCAGCAGACGATGGTCTCGGGTGGACGACATTGATGCTTTTCTTCACCGGTCAGACAGACATGGATCTTCTGGGGACATTAAAATGAAAAATACGACAAGCAGCGAGAGCGTCCTTACAGATCTGAGTGAACCTGAGGTCTCATCTATTCACAGTGAAAGCAGTGGGGGAAGTGACAACAGGAGTCAGTCTGGCATCAGCGGTGCTGCCAGGGAGACCTGCGACTGCTCTGGCCAGCATGATGTAGAAAGCACACTGCAAGAGTCCACTGCAATAAATACTGCCCTGTCCCCCAGGGACAACCTGAAGAATGAGAAACCAACACGAACCAAAGCAAAAACCTTTTTAAAACGCATGGAGACACTAAAAGCAAAAGGCGTCCATGGGAAACTAAAATGCTCGGGAAGAGCAGGTCCTTTAGAGATAAGTGGACCTGTTCTCCAGTATGAGCCGAAATCCTTGAAAGACATGCACTGTGTACAGATAGTCAATGGTGATCTCCAAAACTTAGGGCAAGATTCAGTCAAAAGAGAACTTTCCTTTTCTGCCAAATCCAGCAGTGACAGCAGTCAGTCCGAAAACAGCAGCAGTGGGGTGAGCACACCGTGTTTGAAGGATCGCAAATGCCATGAAGCAAACAAGAGAGGTGGGATGTACCTGGAGGACCTAGATGTTCTGGCAGGAACGGCCTTACGGCAAGTGGTGGACCAAAACCGCAAAAATGAATTTCATTCCCAGGAGAACTTGGTTGTGCATATTCCCAAGGATCACAAACCGGGGACCTTCCCAAAGGCACTTTCTATTGAAAGCCTCTCACCTACAGACAACAGTAACAGTGTAAACTGGAGGACAGGCAGCATCTCTTTGGGAAAGCAGAACTGCTCTATGCCAAAAGAGTCCGGATTGATGGCTTGCTGTCCTAAAGAGAGCAGAATTAGTATTTATGACAATGTGCCAGGTTCCCACTTATATGCTAGTACTGGGGACCTCCTGGACTTAGAGAAAGATGTCCTTTTTCCTCATTTAGATGACATTTTGCAACATGTCAATGGACTCCAGGAGGTTGTAGATGGCTGGTCAAAGAATGTGTTGCCAGGTCTGCCAGTTGATGATGGGTCAGTCAGGGAATCTCCAGCGTTGCCTTTCCAGTCACCCACACAGATCACTCTTGATTTTGAAGGAAACTCTGTCTCTGATGGCCGGACTACACCGAGTGACATGGATAGAGATGGAACATCCCTGAATGAATCCGAAGCCACTGGTGTTAGGGACAGGAGAGACTCTGGGGTGGGAGCATCACTCACAAGGCCAAGCAGGTAGGTAGCAAAATTTTGTACACAAATCCATAGACTGTGAAACACGATATAATGAAGCAGAGGTTCTCAGCCTGGGAGTCAGAAGGTGCAGGGTACTATTACAGTTGTGCTCATCCTGTATGGGGATGGGGACTTCCCAGGGAAGGGTGGGACTTTGGGAGAAGGGACATCCTGCTATGGAAATTCTTACGTGGAATCAATGGAGAGGTGGTTTAATAGAGCAAACTAAGGCTTTTTTTTTAATTTTCTCTTGATCCATTGATTACATAGTAGGACCCTGTATATGTTGTGGTATGTGTTTTCAATTTGTCTTCTAAGTTATGCACCCCGGTATTTATGCATCAGTAGCCTTGTGCACTTTTTTTGTGCGCTGGTCTGCTTTAAAAATGTGTCCCTTTGTACTCAGAGAGAATTTCTCTACCCTGCATCTGTACCTTACGTGATGGGATGAAATGATGGTATACAATTAACTTCTTAATGAAAGTGAAAAGTGGGATTTTGTTAACAGTTTGCAGACCTGTTTTAAGTCAGAGGGATGAGTTCCTGTTGAGCCAAGGGAGCATGGTCCTGGGTAAAGGCCTTTGTAGATCCATATTGCGGTGTGTAGGGTGGCTTTGTACGTGCAAAAGCAGTGAGAAAATACTTGGTATTTTCTGATCTGCTGTCTGTCTTGTCACATCCAGATAATGGATTCTGCTGTGCCATGGTTTACTGCTGCCCATGCTTGCTTACCACCATCACAAGCAAGTGAACTCGAGGAAACTACTGAGTAAATGAGCAGTGTCAAAGTTTTTAGGATTTGAGCCAGAACTCATGTTTAGCAAAAGAAGAAAGCGAGATGAGGGCTTTTTCTGATGTATCCAGTATATAGAGAAAGTGCATTGGAGTAAAGAGAAGATGAGTGGCTCAATAGCCTGGTGGTTACGGCTCTTGCCAAGGAGACACAGGGTTCAATCCCTTCTCCAAACAATCCGTCAGTATTTAATAATAGAGATATTTGGAGAACCTCATCTCCAAATACCTTGGTGGTCAGGCCAATCCCCTGGGAGGTGAGGGACCAGGCATCAAATCCCAGTTCTGAGTCAGGGAGAGAACATTTGAATCTGAATCTCCCACATCCTGTTGGAAATGTGTGGGCTAAAGGGCATAGCAGACAGCACTGCTTCCCTGGGTACATGGACGGGACCCATACTCCCTTGTGAATCTAATGTTAAAAAGTCAAAGCCTGGGCATTTCCAAAATTAAAGAGATTGAGCAAATTGTTTTATTTGCCTCGAAGCTACATTTTCTTTCAGTTGACACACCACAAGCAATAATGTGTGTGTGTATGTTTATCTGTCTCACAGTATACCATCTTTTTCTGCCCAACTAAATCAGTTGTCTGATTTTTCTGTTGTTGCTTTTCCTAAAGGAGATTACGATGGCATAGTTTCCAAATCTCTCATTGCCTGAGCCACTCCATCGCATCACTTCACATCAGCAATCAGTCAGCAGCCCAACTGAATCTACTGCAAAAATTCTCTCTGCTTCGTCTTACTGCCATCATGGAAAAGTACTCCATGTCAAACAAACATGGCTGGACCTGGTGAGTACCATCAATAACTGGAAAAGAGATATTTCTAGAAGAAAACAGTTTCTCCTAACTCTGTTATTCTGATAGTAAATTCAGTAAATGCAGTTAGGAGGAACAATTGACTTCAACTGTAGAATTTGAAACTGTCCCTTTTAAGCCATTGCTGCCTAGTGACTCAGTGGCAAAGTCAGAAATAGATACTGGAGATCTGACTTCACTCCTGTGCTCTAACAGAGAAACAACCCCAGCCTCTCTAACAACGCTCTTCTTCCAGAAAAATAAACAGGAGTAGGAGAGTGATTAAAAGTAGGAAATGTTTACAGTAAGTCTGTCCCAGAATTCATTTTGTGATTCAAAAAGAAACAGCTGCTGCTGATACTTCATGTATTTGTTATTGTTTTGTTTGTGCTTTAAAAGAAGGGTTAGAGCAGTTATGGGGCTTTTCTGTACAGATCAAAAGATGCAAGCTTTAGCCTAGGCCTGGACCTGCATTAGAGGGAGCTTCCAGCCATAGCAGCTGTAACAGGTACCTGGTCGCTCAGAGAGTGGAGCAAAGGGCAGACGGACAAGAGTGCTGGCAACGTGGCTCTTTCTGTAGCAATCGGCTACAGAAACCTGCATGTTTAATAGTATACAAACCCTGATGGGCCAGGCAGACTGAGGTATACCAGAATGGAAATGGGCATAGATACGAGATTGTAAGTGTCTGAGAAATAATCGAAAGGATAACAGAAACTTTCCTGAACACACAGAGACACAGAGTCCAAAAATAATATGACTTGACATTCACATTGTGATTTCCATGTTCAAAGCACTTCACCAAAATCCCACTAAGTTCAGCTATAAGCTAGATAAGGCAAGTTTTCCTTTGGGACTACATAGGAGATTCATGTCCCTGACATCAGCCACTCCAAAAAGTTGTAAGTCTAATCCGAGCCAAGTTGGGTCAGCTCTCTGTGGTCAGTGGAAAAAGACAGGCAACTCCAAAGGCAGCTCATTCTATCCAAAGCTGAGGGTTTGGGTCACCCTCCAGAGGTGCCTCACTCCACAGTGGGTATAGAGGCAGTCTGGACTGCTAAGTCTTTCTAAATCTCCACTAGAGAGCTAAAATTCACTAAGGTAAACCCCCAGATGGCTGTTCTCCTTTGGTGCAGCTCCCTGCAGCTAGTTGACAATGTCGGTACTGAAATGAATCTCACCTTAACTAACTCCAAATAAGCAGACTAGAAAACAGCAAATTCTAGATCCTGCTGTTCATACAGAGGTTTTCCCTCCAGACAAATATTTCTTCAGTTTGTATAATCAGTCTCTAAGGATTTATAAGAGTGGAACTCTAAATAGCTGTAGAGTTATATGCTGTACTCCTTCAGTAGGGCATTTAATCCAAATTTTACCTCCTTCCCACACAGATGAGAAAAATCTTTGTCACATTCAGGTCATATTCATCCTTTCTTTTTTTTTTTTAATTCCACTGCAGTCATGACTCTCACAAAGGGAATCCAGTTTGTTCTCATTTTCACCATCACCATCACTTTTGGAAGAAAGTGAGCTCACCAGCTTCACTTAAGTTACTCAACTAGAATAAATCATGTAACACCAGGGATTAATCTGGCACATAGGGATTTCCAACCATCGTTTATTACTATAAATTGTTAGTCCATAGAAATACTAAATCATGTAACTGGTAGTATAAAAATCATTCAGCATGTTAGAGGACTGAACCTCCTTTTCTCTCAGATACTGTCTCCACTATGCTTTGCTGTGCCATTCCTTTGAGTCCCTAATGGATGCTTTAAACCATGTCAGCTTCAGCTGGATGACAACTGCATAGTAAAAGTTTTCTGTTTGAGAACAGATTATTATGCTATATCTTAGAGCCAGAGGCCATCTACTTATAAAAGCTGTAAAGAAATCCATCAATTGTACAGATTGTAAAGTGTCCATATACTGTGCATTAAACATTATTTCACCATCTTTATAAAGAAGGAGGTGGCCCCAGTTACCAATTTCTGCCAGCAGTGTTACTCAGAGAGACGTGTAAATACTCTGATAATTTTCATGCAGCCCGTTCATGTTAATTTTCAGGTCTGTGCCAAAGTTCATGAAGAGGATGAAAGTCCCTGACTACAAGGACAAGAACGTCTTTGGTGTGCCTCTGATAGTTCATGTCCAGAGAACAGGACAGCCTCTTCCCCAGAGCATACAGCAAGCGCTACGCTACTTACGGAACAACTGTCTAGATCAGGTACGAACTTTACTCCAGGGTCTCGGTTGATTTTTTCTGAAAAGCCACCCTAATCAAGTGATGGTGAAGCTTTTTGTACTTGGTACCAGAATTATTTGAAGCTTGTTATATCTCATGTTGAGCGCAGACCTTCTCTGCTGATTTGAGACTTGGTGCCAATACTAATGGTTTGCCATTTTGAGATTTGTATCCAGTTACTCTGTTGAATTCTTGTAGCTATAACAGTCCTGCTGATTAGTATACAGTACCTCAAAGAATGACATGAGATCTTCATGTCTATTGAACCAGAGCTCAGGACTCCCAGCTTCTACCTGTATCTGCACTGTTTATGCTTGACTGTTGCCACTGAGGGTTAACTACATTCACCATTTCACAAGATATGGGACAAAAGGTTTTATTTACTTAGCAAAGAAAGAAAAGTCCAGGAATAGAGAGCAAACTCAGCAAAATATTCGAAGTATTCTGTTGACAAAGTCAGATATATCCTGATAGAGTTAGGTCAGCAGCAGGTTCAATGCCAAAGCCATTACAGTACGTTTCCTTTTATAGTGATCTTAGCTGCAAGAAGCCAGCTGGGAGACCCTCATGCTCAAAGGGTTCAAAATTATTCCCTTTAGCTACAGAGCAGGGGCATACTAATCATAATTTTACTCTTCTTCCCCTAAGGATGAGGATATGTACCTTTATGAACACAGGACTGGGAGAAACCTCCTGGCCGATTGAGTTCAGTCCTCTACTATTTTGACCTGATGTCATAGGACCTCTTCCATAACTGCCTTTAGATAGTTGTAAGTTCAAAAGGAGGAACCAGCATTTTACTCTGCAGACTTTGCTGCTTTCCTAGCTCTGAGCGCACAAAAAGTGTGGAAGTGGTCAGTTCTGAATCTTTCCATTTTCTGATCACCATTCTGGTTACTGTTCAGGTTGTTTGGCTGGGTGACCATTATCTTCCCCAAAATGGAAGTCTAAAAATTAAATGCCTAGCTGTGAATCACAGCTGTTTCCCTTTACAGCCAGTGGGGAGACACAGGCCCTGCCTATCCTTTCTCTCTGTTGACTGTAAAGAGATTCTGTAGTGGTGAGACCTTGACATATAACTCCTGGGTGTCAAAAGTGAGGTGAGATGAGTTCCACCTACCATACGTAGCACAGCAGTTGAGGGATGGGAGGAACAGCCTGTTGGAAATGTATTAATGGAAGATGCAGAGAGACAACTGGAAGCAATATATTCAGTAGCTAACATGCTGTGGTAATCTGGGTTTGTGTACTGAGCGGGAAAACCCAGTATAGGAAGAAAAGTGATGCAGCAAGCCTGGAATCAGTGATGGGGTTGGAGGAGGAGACACTTGCCCAAGTATGAGGAATAGGAGGTGTGGGGATAGGGATGGGCTTGTCAGCTAAGAAGCAGAGAAATAGGAAGAAGGAGAAGAGAGGGGGGATAAACGGGAGAGAAAGTAAAAGGGAAGGTAAAACCAAAGAGAAGGAGAAAGCTCTTGAGATATTTGAGGCGGTCAAAAGGAGTGTCCGTGGGCAGTCTCAGACAAATACCTGCTCTGAGAGGGAGGGTTTACTTGCTAGTAAGAATCAGAGCTACCTGAAGGGCCATTTCAACTCAGCTTGAGTTTCCACTCAGAGTGGAATTGGGAAAATACGGAATAGAAAATGAAGGAGAAGTACAGATCGGGACCATTTAAAACATCTTTCCACCAAAAACTTTTCTAGGCCAAAACCTCCAGGCAATTCAGCTTCTCTGTTTTACAGTCATTCCCTTTGTTCCCATCTAATTCAAAGTCTCCTAATGCCCGGCCAGAGGTCTAAGCAGCCTCCAGTTTCGCCCAGCATCTTGCTTATGTGTCCCTTCCATGCACTGCAGAAGTGCAGTCTAGATCCCTGAAGAGGCATCAGAGCTTCTACTGCACATGCTTGATAAAGTTGAGGTTGCTCTAAATCATTGTAAGGTCTGGTTCCTGGCAGTGAAATGTCTAAGATGGTGTGAGGAGCCTCACTGTTATTTGTAGGATATATTATTCAATTTCAGCTTGTGAAATAGAAACTGCTTTGCCTTTGTCAACTGCATCTTTATTTCTGTCATGCATCATATGGCTACTTGCGGGGCAGATGATCCACAGCATGAGGATAATAAAGAGATTGGGCCAGACTAACCTCTGGATTTATAGTCTCATTTTATTTACAGAATGAGTCTGTAATAGGCTCCGAACAGACCCTAAAACATCTTTTTCTATCAAGTGAAGAACTGTCCTCTTTCGATTAATTACGATTTTTTCCAAGAAAAAGGGAAATAGGAGTTTGGATAAATATCATTAAACAAAAACAGAGATTGAGAGTAGCAGAATGTCATGCAGCAGGAGATGGTGCAGGTGAGATTTGATGTCTGACCTCTTGAATCAGACTTAGCTGGAAGTTTTTAAAGGTTCCTTATACCAGCAAGGACGTTTTCCATCAAAAGCAGAGAACTGAGCCTTTGCTCTCACATTCATCTACCACATGCCAAAACTGTATTTTTTTGATAGAATTACCATGTGTACTTCTGCATCTTCAGCACACATCTCTAAGAGGAAAAAGAATTTTAAAGGAAGAAGAGAAAGGGAAAATCAAATGAAAAGAGCCAGATGCTCTTTCTTGTATTCTCTTGTCAGAAC